>JAKJMR010016338.1:135754-155923 GCA_024449315.1 Daboia siamensis
AGGAAAGGAAAGGAAAGGAAAGGAAAGGAAAGGAAAGGAAAGGAAAGGAAAGGAACCTTGATCATGAATATCCCAAGTTTTGCATTTAAATATCTTTGATATCACTCCAACCCACTTCTGGTAATATTGATGATGCAGCCATTGCAAAAGTGACATCTTCAAGTTTTTCTGTTGATTAAGTGCTCTCTTTTGTTCAGTTCAGGTCGCAAGAGAATAATGTAGCATTTGGGAGCAAAGATGCAAGCCAGCAATCCGGCACTGGAGGATAGAATGGAGAAGATCTCCACAGTGACCATATATTTTCCTTTGGTGGTCAAGTGAGTTGGAACAAAAGTCAGCCACACACTGCAAAACACCAGCATGCTGAAAGTGATGAATTTTGCTTCATTAAAAGTATCTGGCAACTTCCGAGCAAAGAAAGCTATAATGAAGCTGGCAATGGCCAATAAGCCCATGTAGCTCAAAACAATGTAAAACATGATGGGTGATGACTCATTGCACTGAAGAACAACTTCTTCACTCATTGAAAGCATATCAGTCTCTGGGAAGGGAGGAGATGTTGCAAGCCACACAACACAGATCCCTACTTGAAGAAAAGTACAAGAAAAAACAATGGAGCTGGCCACTCTTTTCCCTGTCCACTTCTTTATCTTGGATCCTGGCTGTGTGGTCATGAATGCCAGAACTACAATAAGGGTTTTTGCCAATATGCAAGATACCGCCAGGGTGAAAATGATCCCAAAGGTTGTTTGACGGAGGAGACATGTTATTGTTAGTGGTCTTCCAAGGAAGAGCAATGAGCAAAGAAAACAGAGCAGAAGCGAGATGAGCAGAAGGTAGGAAAGGTCACAATTGTTGGCTTTCACTATGTGAGTATTGTGATATTTCCAAAATGTCTTCAGGATCTGAACAGTAATAACAGAGAACAAGACTGTACAAGTAGCTATGCTGATACTGAATGGCTCTTTGTAGGACAAGTAGCTAATGACCTTTGGAATGCATCTGCTCCGTTCCTTGTTTGCATACTGATCTTGTGGGCATTTGAAACAATTATCGATCTCTGCAAAAGTTCACGAAATTAAAAGGAATAATGTAATCATGTCTCTGTTTTTATTGTCTTCTATTAGCAATATAGTACAGTTGAAGTTGTAGTGACATTTTTTCCCCAAGGGTGAATTGGAAATGACATAATAGTTGGCTTATAACTGGATGAATGAACAAAGAACATCACTTTTTACGTGATAAGGTGTCTCTGGTTAACCTGACTTAACATTAAGCCTAAAGATTGTGGCATGAACCAATATCTCCATAGAAATTTAGGCAATATTCTCTGGAGCATGTACTAATGTTATTTTTGTTATTGTTTACATATATCATTTCCTCTTTGCATGAACATAGAGTAGCTGAAAAGAATGGCTTTTTTTAAGGAAATATTCTGAAGTATAATGAAAACAAAGCAAATCATGATATTTATGAATGAGATTGTGAAAAATATCCATTGCCAAGCAGAATGAAAAGAATGAGTGATGCCACCTGGCCAGTATGGTTTCAGTAGATGCAAAACTGGATACAAGCCAAAGGAGGGTGAATGTCTCCTGGTCAAAACTTCCCCATTTTGTTTCTGCTGAAGGCTAGATCTAGGTGGAGACAACATGTCTGGAATTGGTATTATTGGTTTACCAGTTAATGTAAATAGATTTTCTGGTAATCCTAATTAAGAAGTGGTCCAAGCATGTTAAACAGCTTTTTGGCTTTTACATTCCATTTTCTCAACACACATATACTGTAGGACACTGTAAAGACAAGTAGGATGTGATTATTCATATTATAAGAAAGGGAGTAAACAGCTATATAATAAAATGTTGCATTAGTCTTTTGTTGTAGCTTATTGTTGTTGTTGTCTATTTTCTTTTAATCTTTTCTCTACCCACCTCACCTGTTTTGTTAGATATCCATCCTTTGGGACAAGGCACACAATTGTAACAACAAAACGGTTCTCCTTCCTTTGTTTGCTTCTGATAGCCAGGCTGACAATTGGAATTACACACAGAGATAGGTTGTGACTGTAAGGTAAGATGAAAAGGATCATCCTCATAGATATGTGGTTGGAAACATTAATGCTTGGGTTACAACATGGCATGCAGTGACACTTTTTAGTTTCTAAGTAGAATAACTCTTACTGAAACTTTTTTCAAGATGAAATAAAGCATGATTTTTTAATATTAAATAATTGATTTAACTGATATTTCTACATTTTGTGGAAAAGTGAGAATTTTGTGAGAGGGTGATAATCCTGTTTTAGAAAGTCCACTACATTATTATTAGCATCTCCAAATGGTGTTTTTTCACATCATGAAAATTCTGATTTTGGAATTTCAAATTATCAATAGACATAATTATCAATTATCCATAGTGTGCTGGAATATAAAACTATCCTTGGCCAATGTTGACCAAATAAGAAAATAAGAGTACTTGATTACATTTTCTAAATCATTTTCTTGAACTGGCTGCACATGGAAGGAAATCCAGAGTAATCAACAATACATAACATTCTCAGAAGAACATTCCGAGGAAGAGAATGTATTTCAAACTAAGTTCACTGGCAATAATGGCATGAGGATCAATAAAAGAAATCAAGTAGCTGAAACACATGGTAATAAGATGGGTTTTTTTTACCTGGTTAAATCCACAATGCCATGCTATCTTGCCTTCCTTAATGCTAAGTTGTTTCTGTGGAGGTGCCCATGGATTCATCCTTCCAACTTTCACTCCAATGAAAGATTGATTTGGGAATATGACCCAATTTATAATGTCATAGCCTGCAAGCAGAGAGCCATTCTGGTCAAAGGAAATTTGATCTCCAGCACTGTTGTTAAATGATAATGTTTTCAGCAGATAAGAAAGCTGAAATGGGAAAACAAAAAGGCAAAATGATTGAGGTTTTGCTGGATCCAGTTCTGGATTCAGGGACATTGTAAAGGAGGTTCACCTAATATTAAAAATGTCATTTCAGCATCACAAAAAATTCCTTTATTTGTTAAACTTTCTTACATCATTACTTTTCCAGTCATATTTTAAATTGCTTTATTTTGTGATTGGTTAACTTTGTGTTTGAAATAAAAGCATGAGAATTTTAGGAAAAATGAAATAGAGTGAAATAATGTAGTTTTAAATTTATGATCATAATATAACTTTTAAAGTTCAGTTGTCATTATATCTTATATATACTATTGTATCTCACAGATTGATGTTATTCTCTATTTGTTGCCTGAAATTATAATATTTTTATGGAAATAAAATCAAGGTGGCAGTTAAAGTTTAACCAATAAAAATACAATATTTGCTACCTGTACAAACAATTATAAGTATATATTGTTATATCCCACAGTTTGATGTTCTGCTCTTTATAGCATATTATATAGTATGCTATATACTATTGTATCTCACAGACTGATGTTCTTTTCTTTGTTAACTGAAATTTCAATCATTTTATGAAAATGAATTCAGAGTGGCAGTTAATTTTTAGTTAACCAGAATACAACGTTTATTAAATATAATTATAGATGATCATTAATTATACTGGCTAGGACAGATAGATACTACAGGTCTGCCATAAAAAAAGTAACACACATCATTTTCTAGGCCAAATTTTTTGAGCCATTACCCGCCAGAGCTGCTGATTCAGATGTTTTCTTCTCTCCCTTCCATCCATTGCCTTGTGTCTGGAGACTGATGCATAGATGGCATGTAAGGCATGAGCCACAGCATAAACAGCATGTAGATGCTATAGCTTTGGCCTGAAATCCTCATTGGAAAGACATGCTCAGGAAGGTCCTCCAGTTTTTCCATCCCTGTGCAGGCATCCTTGTTCTTAGGATGGAACCTAGAATCCTGGAATGGACAGTCAAATGTCCGAGCCCAGAAATCTCTAATGAAACCATCCCCTTCTGAATTCAAAGGGTTTCTCTTCTGGAGAAATTGCTGGAATCCCTGGATTTCCTCAGAATGAACTGTAAAGGAAAATGAACCATGGAATTCAAGTATAGGCCAGTCATAATCTGTAATGATATTTTTCAGCTCCATCCCAGCAGTCATAAGCCAAACATGGCCTTTAGGTTTTTCTATCAGATACTCAAATTTGGAAGAAAGCAACCATCTCAAAAAGATCATGGAACGCATGTCTCCAATGAAAACCAGCACTTTGGCTTTGCTGTTCATGACTTCAAAGTAAGATTTTTCCATCCATTTCATGTAGTTTTCACCATGGTACAAAATGAATGTATATACATTTGCAGTACAAATGCCATTCTTTACAAATTCTGGAATGATGACATTTATGACGCTTTCTAAATGCATCCCATTGGCAATAAAGAATCCAATCCAATTCCAGTTGAAATGCTGGAGTAACTTCATAATACCTCTATACTGATAAAGTACATTTGGAATCATTTGAAAGTAGTAAAGCAGATGGTCCTTTTGTGTTACCATTATTCCAGAGCCATATATGAACTGAAAAGACATTCAGACAAAGACATTCAAAAGATCATGAAGATCTACTATTTCAATAAGGTATAGAAAATGGGACTTCTTCAATGATATAATTTTTGATTGATTGTTTTCACATTTATTACAATCATTGATGTTTAATAGCAAATGACCCTCTTACTGAAATATTTGCACTTAATTGTTTTCTTATCTTTCCAGTAAAAGTCTTTTTCTGCTTTTTCAATTTCTTATATTTTAATCAATCATGTTTTTACTGAAAACAATGAAATAAATTCCTAATTTGGAGTAATATAGCAGAAAGTGAAATACATTTCTGAGCAAAATATCTTTCTACTAGCATAGAAGTGTCCTATTTATTTATTACAAAAATAAATTAAAAATATACTATCAGGATTAAAAATCACTGCAATTTAACATTTTTAAAGTGGGTATTAATGATTATTAGGGATTTATTTTAAAATCAGTTAAATATATTTCACATGTTAATCATTATACAATATTTCTGTGGTCCAATAAATACCTCCATTTCTCTATCCTTCTTCTTTTCTTCCTCCTCCTCTTTTCTTTTGTACTAGCATCTGGGGAAAATATGTGTAGGCATGAAAAAGCTCTAATGCATTTTCTACCTCATTCACTACATATAAATATCCTACCTGTGGAATTTTATAGATCCCCAAAATATTAGGTTTCCGATAGAAGCGTTCAGAAGTCAGATCTTCAATAACTGCCAATAGAGTGTCCTGGATGCCACACTTGTAGTTGGGCACAAAGTTGTTTTTTGAAGAGAGGAATTGTATTGCAGCATGATAGGTCCATTTGGAACTTAAATAGTTATCATAAATATTGAATCCCAGTGTAATATTTGGTAACATCCTGGGGTTTTCGTTGGTTTCCTTTACAGCAAAGGCCAGAGCTAAGATTTGCTGGTAATTCTCAGTCACTACACTGCACAAAGTTTTTCATTACATGCTGTTAACATTGGACTGACTTTCAGTTCACCATTTTATTGTCTGCTTTTTAGTACTTTTACCATAACATTTTCTTGTCCATTAAAATGTTTTGAGATGCTGATTTAGAAGGAAATTGTTGTTTTACTATGCAGTACATTTAAGAATGAAATATCCTAACATTTGACCAGCTATCTCTTCCATTAAGAGTAGTGGAAATAATTTAAGCAATCTTTCACAAAATTTTGACATATTTTGAAAAAAAGGCAGGATATTCCTCTAGATACAGGGTGCATTTCATCTTATTGGAACTTATGTGAATAGCACTTCATTACATAATATGATTCTGAAATTTAACTATCTATTAGATTTCATTTATGCCAGACAGACACATTTCTCTGCAGTGAAATCATAACAATATCTGCATCTAAATTCAAGGTTGACTCAGCCTTCCATCCTTCCAAGGTAGGTGAAATGAGGACCCAGATTGTTGGGGGCAATAAGCTGACTTTGTAATAATGCCGCTTGGGGTGTGTGTGAAAGCCCTAATAAGCAGGCATATACATAGAATGAAGGCTACTGCTAAGCTTGTAAGCCTCCCTGAGTCTTCGGAGAAGGGTGGGATATAAATGGAATTAAAATAAATAAATAAAATAAATAAATTATTGTTAACAAGTCCATATTTTAAAATTATTTTATACAAATTTGACCATTTAATTTCAAAATTGAAGTTGCGATAATTATAAAACATTAGCATTGGTGGGGACGATAGGAGGAGGAAAAAGTATATATATATATTCAGTGCCTCGAGTTATTTGTTAATATAATGAAAGAAGATAAATCAATAGATGGTAATTCAAATCAGATATACCCAGAGAGCCGAGCCCTAGCAAGAAGACAGTGTAACAATTGAAGCAACAATTGAAGGAGCAATAGTTTCTTCTTGCTAAGAAAGCTTCAGGGATTTTTGCAGGCAGTCAGCTGGACTCAAAATGACCTATACAGAATACATTTGGGGGATTTTTCTTAAAGTTCCTTTCCAAACAAATAGATCACTGCTTAGATTCAGAAACTGCTTCACACAGAAGATCATCATCCCAGGAAGTTCCCCTTTGCCTGGTTGGATAGAATGGAATTATTGTATAAGAAGTGCCAGATATGTTTTCTGCATAGTTTGGCCCTACCAAGAATAAAATATATGTAAGGAAGTTTAAAAAATAAGGAAAGAATACTAACTTCTTAGATAAGGAAGGTTCAGGTGGAAGTTGGTTGAAGCCTATTTTCTTACCATCGATCATAGACAAAGAAATGATACCTCCATAGATGAAATCTCCTGACTGTGAATATCTGTGAACTCTTGGTGGGGAATGCCATACCCTACATTTAGCAACCTGACTTCGGCTCACTGTGTGAGGAAACAGAAGAAACAGAAGTATTAATGTCAATATTGTGAATTCAAATATGTCTTGCAAAGATAGATTCCTGTGTTCTCCCATTCTCTGAATTATTATGAGAGTCTCTTACAGCAGTTTGTTATTTATCTAGAGAGATTTTGCATGGGGAATTACTCTGGTCATTTTGGAGTTAAAACCTTGTATTCCTTGTGGCATGACTAAATAGCAGGTATCAGTAATAATAAGCACAGAAACCTTATATCTATTTTAACTACAATATATACAGAATTCTTCCTCCTCTACTCTGTTCATTGCCTTATTTAGTTTATTTGTCTTTGGCATATAATTAGTGGAGAGGAAAAGTACCATGTTTAAGACAAAATAGTATAGGGATTTTATGGATTTCTTCATGATGAACATCTTTTTGCATGCCCAATGATTCCAGGGTCCAATATCCCCAGCGTCTTTTTAAATGATTAACTTGCTGGGCTGACAACTCTGGGTCCTCCCCAGCCTGCCTCTCTGCTCCCTTGTCTCTTGCCTGCAACCTCCAGCAGCCTTATTGTCTCCTATAGTGAAATTAAACATATTTACTGATCTCCAAAATGTTAATGCCACCTGTCTAGTTTACAAAAAAATGACTGAATGTTTAAGAGAGAGAAGAATTTTCTTTTTTAACTTTCTTGTTTATGCAAGGAACTAGAATTCTAGTGCAATTTTAAATTCTTTAATATTTATACACTGACTATATCATCGGTATCAGACTCGACTATGTCACATAACGTATTGTGATGTATTGTGACATTTTTTGCTTTTTGGGAGCCAGGGTGGATATGGCCTGCACGTGATACATATGGCCTGCAGGCTGCCTGTTTGACACCCATGGGCTTTGATAAATAAGCATGGAGAGCTAGATGAAAATCCAGGAAACCTTGAGTTCTAATTCTCCTTTTGGCATAAAACCAACACAATTCCCTTATTATATGTGATGAGCCACTATTGTAACAGAAAAGAAGAAATAACAAAGACATGACAGCCATATTAACCTATAGGGATTACTATGTGGCATGAAATCAATAACACTGTTATATATGAAGAGCTACTTTGGTATTGTAATGTATTGGCCTTTTGTATATGTTGTAAGTGTTTGCTTTTGTTGCACTGCTTGCTCATTGCTTGCATTCAATTGCTAAGTGCTAGTTCACATCTATTTTGTAATGGTTGCTAGCCACCCCAGACTGGTTGTCTCCAGTTGGCTAGGTAGGAAACCAGTTGGCCAGTTGGGCAGGAAACCTATGCTTCAAACCTATTGGTTGCCACCTATCAGCCAACCATATAAATAGCTGCACAGCAGCTCCCTTGTTGCTTCTGTTCTGTTTGACCTTCAATAAAGCATGTTGCTGTTTTGAACCTTCCGTCTTGCTCAATGCCTGCAAAGAACACAATACTGGCGATGAAGGTGGGATGTGCTGCTTCATTGTAAGAGCCTGAAGTCACTAGAAGGTGAGACCAGCACAGATCCTGGTAGGGAACAATGTTCCCACCCCTTCGGTCTGTCTAGCAAGCCATGCTAGAGACCACTCCACCCTGACTATCAGTCCCAGGGCCTATGCAGAAGCCAGCAGCATGAGGCAATGCGAGACACAAGCTGTGAAGACTTCTCACCATGCCGAAGGTTGGAAAGCTCAAAGAATTCGATGTGACGCACCTGGAGAGATGGTCATCCTACATTTCCTATGTAGAGAGCTACCTACATGCAAATCAAGTCACCGAAAATGGGTTGAAGGCCGCAACCCTCCTCTGTGTGTGCGGTCCAGCCACTTTCAATATTGCAGAGAACTTGGTTGCCCCAGCGCTGTTGGAAACCATCATGTATGCAGACCTAAAGAAGAAGCTGTGTGACCATTTCAAACCAAAGCTTTCAGTGATAGTGTGGAGGAACGCCTTTGAACAACACAAACAACAACCCAGTGAGTCAGTGACAGAATTCATTGCAGCACTTTGTCAAGCTTCACAACTCTGCAATTTTTCTGACCTAGAGGAGTGACTAAGAGATTGCTTAGTCTGTGGACTCAGGAACAGAGAGCTTCAACAAAAACTCTTTGTGAAGGAGTTCACAAAGGCCTTAAAGGAGATCATGGTGGACAAAGCCACCAGAGGGGCCATGAAGGCATTCCACCCCTCCAAAAGTGTGCCATCTACAGAAACCATCCACCACAAGGATGCCGAATGAGTGGAAGACACTGACTCCGATCACAAAGTCATCAAAATTCAGCAGCACAACAAAAGATGAACGAGGCCGGCTGACAAGGCAGTTCTGTTCCTGAGGTGCTTGGGCTGTGGAGGCTGCCATCAATACACAGTTTGCTGATTCAGGACAGCCATGTGCTGGGCATGTGGGAAACCAGGCCACATCACTGCTGTCTGTAGAGATCACCAGAGGGACCTCCAGCCAGCCAAGACTTTCAGGAGAGGTACCGGAACCCCAGGGCAATACTGAGTAGGGTTCTGTTCCAGCTGCCAGAGCATTTTTGGTACGGGTGCCCATCAACCTCTTAAACAGAAATTGTGATTATAGGTCAAACTTCAATGCATTCCATGTAAAATGCATAGGCTCTGCTGTGTCCATCATCTCTATTGGAACTTTTCAGCATGTTTGCAGCCATAGTAACAGATGGGTCAAGCTGTGACCATGTAATATCTTACTTACCCACTTCCAGAATTCCAGAGTGGCAGTCAAGGGTGAAGCCACACTTGCGGTGAAGTTCAAGAGGTTTTCAGGCCCATTAGATGTTATTGTGGTAGATGGCCAACAAATGAGCCTTATAGGGCTCGATTGATTCGATTCATTGAGGGTTCAGGTCACCAGCATTCACCGGACTCAAACAACAGATTTGTCTTCTGTCTGCAAGGAATTCACAGATGTTTTTGGGCCAAGTTTGGGAGAGTACAAGAGTACTCCGATAGCTTTTAAAATTAATCCCCAGGTTGCGCCAATTCAGGTTAAGCCCCTTCATGTGCCATTTGCATTAAAGCATAAAATTGATGCAAAGCTGGACAAGCTTGTTAGTCAGGGGGTTTTAGAGCCTATAGACAGAAGGGAGATCCCCATTGCCACTCAAGGTCAATGAAGAGGTACGAATATGTGCTGACTACAAGTGTACCATTAACCGGGCACTACAGTAGCACGCATACTCTGTCCCAGTCATCAGCCATATTCTGGCATCATTGCAAGGTGGCAACGTATTTGCTAAATTAGATTTAGTGCAGGCCTATTAACAGTTGCGAGTGGATGAGGCCACGGCAGCTGCACAAATGATTGTTATGCACAAGGGGGCCTTCAAGGTAAAGCACGTTCAATTCGGGGTAAGTGTAGCCCCAGGGATTTTTCAGGGGATCATGGAGCTCATGCTCAAGGGTATTCTGGGGTCTGCCCCTACTTTGAAAATGTACTCATAGCTGGGGAGTGCACAGAACTTCTGGCTGAGCAGCTTAGATCCATCCTTCAGTGGTTCCACACTTTGGGACTTAGAATAAGGAGAGACAAATGTAAGATTGGGGTTCCATCCACAAAATTTCTTGAGTTTAGAATTGATGCCAAGGGCATCCATCCTGCAGAGTCAAAGCTGAAAGCGATTCAACTGGCACCAAGCCCTAGGTCCAAGGGAGAGCTTCAAGCCTTCTTGGGCTGCCTGAATTTTTATCATTCATTCCTCCCCAACAAGGCCACAGTGGCAGAGATGCTACACAGGCTCTTAGACACAAACTCCCCATGGCAGTGGACCAATCTCCATGAAAGGAGTTTTCAGGCAGTCAAGGCAATGTTGTCCTCGAACTTGGTGCTCTCACACTTTAATGAAAAGCTGCCAGTTTGCATCGCATGTGAAGTGTCTCCATACAGGGTTGGAGCTGTGCTGAGTCACTTGTCAGCAGATGGGAGATAGTCACCATTGCCTATTACTCAAGGACTTTGTCCTCAATGGAGTGCAACTACATGCAAATCAACAAAGAGGCCTTGTCCATCGTGGCCAGGGTTAAGAACTTCCATGACTATTTATATGGGAGGCCGTTCTCGTCTTTACTGACCACAAGCCCTTGCTAAGCTTGTTCACAACGGGCAAGCAGACAACTCAAATTCTGTCACCATGAATGTTGAGGTGGTCTATATTCCATCTGGCCTATGACTACAGGCTAGTTCACAAACCTGGCAAAGAGATGGGCCATGCAGATGGCCTTAGCAGATAGCCATTGCCACAGATGGAGCCTGATCCGGCTCCAGCCACACGCATTTTAGCAATTCAAGACTTGCCAGATTTTCCCCTACATATGGGAGATGTCACTGCAGAAATGGCAGCATACAAAATCTTAAGTCGCGTGTTGGCTTGGATTCACACAGAATGGCTGCAAAATAGTGGGGGCCCTGAGTTTCAGAGTTTTTTCAGTCAGGGGTGCATCCTTTGGGATAGAAGGGTTGTAGTCCCCACTTCACTCAGGCCAAGAGTTCTCCAGTCTCTGAATGAAGGCCATCTGGGCATCATCTGGATGAAGGCACGGGTGAGGAGCTACCTCTGGTGGCCAGGGCTAGATAAAGCTATTGAGGCCCAAGTACATGGCTGTTACATGTGTCAACAGTCCAGACCAGAGATGCCACAGGCCCCTTTCCACCGGTGGAAAGAAATGCACACACCTTGGTCAAGAATCCACGTAGATTTTACTGGTCCGTTTCAGGGACAATTGTTTTTAATAGTGGTTGATAGCCACTCTAAATGGTTGGAGTTGGTTCCAATGCCCAATATGACTATTGCAAAGACCATCCAGGTGTTCCAGTCACTGTTTGCAATGCATGGGCTTCTGGACATCTCAGTCTCTGACAATGGAGCCCAATTCACCGCATCAGAATTCAAGGCCTTCCTCAGGGCCAGTGTAATTAGGCATGCCACATTGACTCCCTTTAACCTGTCATCAAATGGGCAAGCAGAACGGATGGTTCACACAGCCAAAGAGTCCCTCAAATGCATCACTACAGGGGACTGGCACCACAGGCTGGCCAACTTCTTGTTATGCCAGCATACAATGTTTTGTATGGCTACTGGCAAACCCCTGCAGAGCTGCACTGGGGCAAGAGACTAATTAAACTGGACAGACTGCACCCAGATAGAGTAGCCTCCAACACGGCACTTCTGAAGGCACCTAGGCATTTACTGGTGGGGGACTGGGTTTAAACTCAGAACTACAGGCAAAGGGAGTTGTGGGTGACAGCGAAAATTGTTAAAGTGTCAGGACCATTCTCTTATGAGGTGGTCCTGGAAGATGGGCAAGTTATTCGCCAACATGTCAATCAGTTGCACCAGCAACTAACAGAGCAGTCATTGGCTCAGGACTCCCAAGGGGAGCAGACCTGGAATCCACAACCTCACACTTCAGCAGAGCAGTTCGGATGCTCTGAGACATTTTGTGTGACAGAGAATGGGGACAGGGCCGTAAAAGTGCTTCCCCCAACCGGACTGCAGGAGCTGGGCAGTTACCCAGCCCCTAGCAGCAGCCATGCTGATTTAGAAGCACTGTTAGACTTTGGGCTAGGCCAACTGGGACAGGCCAGCCAAAGGGACTTGAGTTGTTTTGAATCCACCGAACCACAGAGCCTGGGTCTACCAAGCATGGCAGACAAACTGGTAGACCAGGAGGTTCCAGCAACCCCTCAACACTCTGAATGAGCTTGAAGATCCCCCAAATATGTATGTTGTTCTTTATACTTTTGCAGATTTCTATTCTTACTACTTTTTATTTTTTATTTCTTTTATATTTTTTTAGGTGTATGCTCTGTACAATCTAATACACTTATTCGAGAAATGAATCAAATTTCCACTTGAGATTCTTCTCTTAATGTTGTGGAAATCCTTGAGGATATTTTTTTTTTCCTTTTCCTTCTGGTAAACACTGAGATACTATGGATAGAGACAAGAGGATTGTAGAAAATGGATTGGATGCATAAATTTTGCTGATCTTTTTCAGTTACATTTTCTTTATTGTTTGTTAGCAATTCAGATATATTTAATAATAAAATACAATTCTCCCCTAAGCATATAATCTGATTCCCAGAATTCTAATGAGCTCCCTGTTATGTACTGGGCTCTTGTGAAACACCACGTGGGTTGATGGAGCAGCTAACGGCTCTCCAGCAACCCAGACTACTTGGCTCCTGTGCTGCAATTTCCTATCTCCAGGTGGCAATGGCTGATTCAAACCTACTGGCTGCCGCCTAGGGGCTAGACTATATATTGCGGCTAGTTTCAGCCATTTCCCCAGTACATTTCCAGCACTAAATAAACAATGAGTTACCCTGTACTCAGTCCACATCTTCATTCATGTGCCAAAGAACCTGCTATTTAACAGTGGTGACAAAGGTGGGATCCTGCTTCACCGAATAAAGAGCTGAAGTCTTCAAGGGAAAGGCAGCAGATGCCGGAGGGAAGAGCCATTTCCCCCCCTTCTCAAGGTTGGCTAGCAACTATGATAGTGACCTTGTGCTCAGTGGACTCATTCCCTGAGCCTGAAGCAGGATCCAGACAAACATAGGAACCAGTAAGAAAGAATGCCGAAGGTTGGCAAACTGTGAGAATTTGACATGAAACACTCAGAGGAATGTCCATCATATCTATCACAAGTAGAAAACTACCTCAGAGCCAAACAGATCGTGGAAGAAGGACTGAAGGCCGCAACGCTACTCTGTGTGTGCGGCCCAGCTACCTTTGATTTAGCCGAGAACCTTTTCACGCTGACACCAATCGAAGCAGTCTCCTATGCAGATCTCAAAAAGAAGCTAACTGGGCACTTCCAGCCCAAGATGTCTGAAATAGCTTGGCAGTTCAGGTTCGACCAAAGAGTGCAGCTTCCCTGGGAGTCAGCATCAGAGTTCATAGTGGACCTAAGGCAGGCCGCACACCTATGCAAATTTTCAAATTTAGAAGAGCGACTGTGAGACCAGCTCGTCTGCGGCCTACAGGACAGAAAGCTTCAGCAGAGACTATTTGCTAGGCCAAATTTAATGTTTTCTGAAGCACAAGATGAGGTGATGGCCGACAAAGCTGCTGGGGTGCTGTTCAAACTGTACAGCCCGCCAAACTGACAAGGTTCAAAAAAACAGTCTACCATGAGGATGCCAAATGCACCGAAGAGCTCTCCGAGGAAGAAGAACCTGAAATCAACAGACTACAAAAGCAACCCAATGTGCCATACCACAATGGCCAGCCACGAGATGACAATTACAGGGCAGTTCTCTTACCGAGATGTAAGGAGTGCAGCAGCAACCATTTTCGCACCAACTGTAGATTTTGTTCAGCCATGTGTAGAGCTTGTGGAAGGACAGACCACATTGTGGTGGTTTACACAGCCTGCCAGAGAGACTGGCCACCCAAACACCAGTCGGAAGAACTGACTAGGAGAGGTACTGGGGCCCAGGGTCCAGTTAGTGTGGGATTTTTCAGAAGCCATAGAAGCGTATGCCACACCAGGGCTCAACGCCTCCTCAAACCCAAACTTAAGCTCATGGTAGAGGCAGAAGGAGTTCCATGTAAGATGGAATTGGACTCTGGCTCTGCAGTCTCAATCATTTCTCAAGACACTTTTAACTTTGTGTGTAGGCGCAGTAACAATTGGGCCAAACTAAGACCCTCAGATATAATCCTAACAGATTTTCAAAATGCTCACATTAAAGTTAAGGGAGAAGCCACTTTGTTGGTAAAGTTTAAAGGGTTTTGGGGGCACCTGGATGTAATAATAGTAGGGGGCCAGAGAACAAGTCTCATTGGACTCGATTGGTTTGATGCCTTAGGTATTCAGATTACTGGCATAAACTGAACACAAACTGCAGACCGTGCGTCAGTGTGCAAGGAATACACAGAGGTTTTTTATTCAATCCTTGGAACATACACAGGCCCACCTATCTCATTTAAGCTTGATCACAATGTAGTTCCAATCAGGGTTAAGCCTCGTAGGGTCCCCTTTGCCCTACGGAAACATAAAATTGATTCCGAAATTGATAAACTGGTAGAACAGGGAGTGTTACAGCCTGTTGATTGTGCGGAGTGGGAAATTCCTATAGTCACTCTACTTAAAGCCAATGGGGAAATTGACATTTGTGCTGACTATAAATGAACTCTAAATAAAGCCCTCAAGCAACACGCTTACCCAGTTCCAGTGGTCAACCATATTTTAGCCTCCTTGCAAGCGGGTACTATTTTTGCTAAACTTGATTTGGCACAGGCCTATCAGCAATTGCCAGTTGATGAGGCCACAGCCATGGCTCAAATGATTGTGATTCACAGAGGTTTTTTTAAAGTTAAACACTTACAGTTTGGAGTCAGTGTTGCACCGGGTATTTTTCAGGGAATCATGGAGCATACACTCAAGCGTATTCAGGGCATTTGCCCTTATTTTGATGATGTTCATATTGCAGGTAAATCCCCAGACGTTTTGGCCAGTAGGCTCAGGGCTGTTTTGCAAAGGCTTTGTGAAGCAGGCCTCAAATTAAAAAAGAACAAGAGTAATATTGGGGTTTCTTCAACAGAATTCCTGGGGTTCCGAATTGATGGTAACAGCATTCACCCTGCTGATTCGAAAGTGAAAGCCATTAAAATGGCTCCTAGGCCCAAATCAAAAGGAGTGCTGCAAGCATTCTTGGGTCTCCTAAACTTCTATCACACATTTCTACCTCATAAGGCTGCAATAGCAGAGCCCCTCCATAGGCTTCTTGATAAGAGAACTCCATGGAAATGGACTAACTTACATGAAAAAGGTTTCCAGGAATTAAAACACTATTAGAAAAGTCCACTGTAACACACTACAAAGAGTCTAAACCTGTATGTCTTGCATGAGATCATCTCCCTATGGGATGGGGGCAGTTTTAAGTCACATAGAGAAAAATGGGAAACAGGCTCCACTAGCATTTTACTCAAGGATATTGTTCAACTATGCTCAGATTAACAAAGAGGCCCTAATCATTGTTGCTGGAATAAAAAAAATTCCATGATTATTTATATGGCAGGGATTTCACAGTCTACACTGACCACAAACCTCTGTTGGGACATTTTACAACGGACAAACAAATCCCCCACATACTATCTCCAAGAATGTTTAGATAGTCTATTTTCCTATCTGCATAAAATTTTAAATTAATTCACAAACTGGGCAAGGAAATGGGCCATGCTGATGGCCTCAGCAGACTACCACTGCCACTAATGGATCCAGATCTGGCTCCTGCTGCTAGAATATTGTCCATACAGGACATATCTGAGTTTCCCCTCCATCCAGGGGACATTGCTGCTGAAACTGCCACAGATAAAATACTTAGTACAGTGTTTTCATGGGTATACACAGGCTGGTTGGAAAAAAGTCCAGGTTCAGAATTTCAATGCTATTTTGTCAGGAGGCAACAGTTATCTGCTCATAAAGGGTGCATTTTATGGGGAAACAGAGTCATAATTCCCACTTCCCTAAGAGACAGGGTTTTACAATCATTACATGAAGGCCATCCAGGCATTGTCAGAATGAAAACTTTAGCTAGAAGCTACCTCTGGTGGCCTGGCCTTGATAAGGCCTCAATGGTTGAGGCTCAAGTCTATGGTTGTTATACATGCCAGCAATCTAGGCCTGAAATCTGACAGGCTCCAGTTCACAGGTGGGAGGAAATGCACACTCCCTAGTCTAGGGTTCACATACAGAATGCTGGGCCCTTTCAGAGGCAGCTCTTCCTTATAGTAGTGGATAGCCACTCAAAATGGCTGGAAGTAATTCCAGTTCCTAATATGACTATTGCTAGGACCATCCAGGTACTGAGAAAACTCTTTGCCACTCATGGGTTGCCAGATGCCTTAGTTTCAGACAATGGGGCCCAATTCAATGCTGCTGAATTTCAGGCCTTTTTTAGAGCTAATCTCATCAGACATACAATGTCTGCACCTTTTCATCCATCTTCTAATGGTCAAGCTGAATGCATGGTGAGGACAATGAAGGAAGCACACAAGCGCATTGTTACTGTCACAGGTTGGCAGATTTTTTTACTCTGCCAGCATTCTATGCCCTGCACTGCTACAGGCAAAAGTCCTGCAGAACTACATTGGGGGAGGCATTTGATTACTAAACTGGACAGGTTGCATCCAGATAGAGTGGCAGCAGAAGCCTTTCGACCAAAACCCCCGAGGGGGATGCACATGGGCAATTGGGTTTGGGCCAGGAACTATGGTCATGGGAATCTGTGGGTCCCTGGTCACATCAAAAAGACATCCGGACCCCTATCTTATGAAGTGGGGATGGAGGGAGGGTGACTTGTCAGACGACACATTGATCAGCTCAGGAAATGGTTTCCAGAACGGCCACTAAGTGAGACTGCATTATAAGTCCCTCCCAAGGTCCTCAAACTTGCAGCCAAGCCAGCCCTCACATGGACTTCCAGGACTTTTCCTTCTTAACTGAGGGAACCAGAGGGAGAACTGAGGAGCTCTGGAGTGCAACATGGACCCCCTGAAAGAGCAAGCCAACAGAACTTCAGCAACTGCTGTGCCTACTCTGCTGAACAGTCTGACTCTGGGGTGGGCCAACCTGGTGAGGCCAGCCAGAGTACATCAAATCCCCTTTACTCAGGAGCACAAAGGGACACAAGGCTACCCAGCCCACTGGGTAAGCTGGTAGACCACAAAGTGATTGGAACTCCGAGAAGTTCCTCTAGGGCACACAAGCCTCCTTCATATCTTGCAGATTACATTGTATAATAAAGAGATATATTTTTGTAAATCCTGATGCCACTAGACTACAAAAACTAGTGTTATGTTGTAACTGCCTAATAGTGCAATTTGTGAAGCCTGTTTATTGAGACGTTGTTTAATCTCATTGTAACTTATATTGGTTTTTTATTATTTTTATTATTATTATCACTTTAGTGTGTTTGAATAATGAGTCTTGACAATTGTTGAGACTAATAGGTGTTATTATGGTCTGATCTAAGAGGGGAGGGTGTTATGTACTGGGCTCTTGTGAAACACCATGTGGGTCGATGGAGCAGCTAATGGCTCTCCAGCAACCCAGACTTCTTGTCTCCTGTGCTGCAATTGGCTATCTCTAGGTGGCAATGGCTGATCCAAACCTACTGGCTGCCACCTAGGGGCTAGACTATATATTGCAGCTAGTTGCAGTCATTTCCCCAGTACAGTTCCAGCACTAAATAAACAATGAGTTACCCTGTACTCAGTCTGCGTCTTCATTCCTGCACCAAAGAACCCGCTATTTACCACCCCCTTTTCCTTATCTATTAACTACTCAGCCTGTCATTTTTTTTACTCCTTATTCCACAACTTAATTTAAGCAATCTGGAATTCAATAAAGAATACATTAATAGGAAGAGAGTAGTGATGATGTAGGAGCATGTATTGCTGCTGCTTGAGCATGCATGTAGAAAAATTGTCTGAAACCAGCAGAAGAAAATAAAGAGAATGCCTTAGAAATGAGATTTTGAAAGTCCTACTACCTTCCCTCATCATTCATTGCTGTCCTTTTTTTTCTCCAGAACCCTTCACTTCCCATTCTCCTGCCTACATTCAAGTACTGCATCTTGGGGGAGAAAGTCCCGGCATATCTAACCATTGTAATGTTCATTTGCTTTGAGGGAAGAATGCCCTACTTATATTCTACTGAAATCATTACTATAATCTCTTTATTTTAGTTAATTGCTTCATTTTGTTAGTGCGCCTATAAAGAGGTGTGCATATACTTTGCATTTTTCACATCACAGTAATTAATTATTAGTACATTTTAACTGAGTTTAGCATGCTTTCAAAAGAAAAGAAGGTTCTCTATTGCTTTCTTCTTAAAAATTGTTTCTTGTTCAATTCAGGTCGCAACAAAATAATATAGCATTTGGGGAAAAAGAGACAACCCAGCAATCCAGCACTGGAAGATAAGATACAGAAGATCTCCACGGCTACCATATATTTTCCTTGGGCACTCAAGTAAGTGGGGACAAATGTGAACCAAACACTACAAAATACCAACATGCTGAACGTTATAAGTTTGGTTTCATTAAAACTACTTGGCAATTTGCGGGCAAAAAAAGCTACAGTGAAACTGATTATTGCCAGGAAACTCATGTAGCTCAGGACACAATAAAACATGACTGGGGATGACTCATTACACTTCAAAACAGTCACTTCAGGTACTGAATGCATGTCCATATCTGGGAAAGGAGGAGAAGTTGCCATCCACACCAGAGAGATGCTTACTTGAAGAAAAGAGCAAGAAAGAACAATTGAGCAAGCCAGGCTGTTCCCTACCCATTTTTTGAGCCTGGATCCTGGCTGGGTTGCCATGAAAATGAGAACCACAGTGATGGTTTTTGCTAGCACACAAGAAACAGCCAATGTGAAGACAATGCCAAAGGCTATTTGCTGGATAAAACATGTTGCCTTCTTTGGTTGGCCAATAAAGAGTAATGCAGAAAGGAAGCACAGTACAAGGGAAATAAGAAGCATGTAGGAAAGACTACAGTTGTTGGCTTTCACTATTGGGGTATTGTGGTACTTCAGAAATATTCCAAATATCATAACTGTTGCCAGTGAAAATAATAAAGCACTGGTGCCTAAACTAATACCCAAAGGGTCTTCGTAAGACAAGAAGCTTATAATCTTGGGAATACAGGTATTCTGATCGTTGTTAGTATAGCAATCATCAGGGCATTTGATACAGTCAGCCATGTCTGCAAAACAGAAGTTTTCAAGTGAATTTATAATACCTTTACTTAGGATCTTAAAGGAAGCATGAAAACAAAGTAAGATTTGAAATCTTCTATGTGCATTCCTCTCAAAGATGAGTGGCCTAATTACCATGGTAGCAAATTGATTCATTTCTAAGGAGTGGAGAAAAGAAAAGGGATAAAAAGAAAATAAAAATACTACTCACCTTTGTTATGTGATATTGAGCCTTTGGGGCATTTAATACAATCATAGCAACAGAAGGGTTTCCCTTCTTTCCTTGTTTTTCTAGTTCCTGATTGGCAAAGAGCATTGCAGAGAGAAAGAGGTAATGCCTGTCCATTAATAAAGAAAGAGCAAACCAATTATTGGCAATCAAATTTCAAAGTGTTTCATTAAAAAAACATATGGTACAAAGATCATCATGGTTAGAAGGTCAGTGGTGGACAGATTCTTGTAGCAACCAGAAGATGTTCCTTTTCTGTTGTAGGTCCTGTATGTTATGTTATGTTACATTATGTTACATTACATTACTATATATATGTATATGTATATGTATATGTATATGTATATGTATATGTATAT
>JAKJMR010016338.1:155933-182581 GCA_024449315.1 Daboia siamensis
ATGTATATGTATATGTATATGTATATGTATATGTATATGTATATGTAATATTATACTGCCTTATTTTTAATTATTTTTCTGTATACTATGCCCTGGGTCATTTGTTGAGATCAATGGCTGTAAAATATAAGTAAATGCAATAAATTAACAGAACATTAAACATGGTTTTCCTTTCATTTCTTTCTCCTTTTTTCAACTATTTGAGAAGCAGAACTGCCATAGAATCCCTCCAAAACCTGGAAGGAAATTATAAGTAGCAGATTGGAAAGCACTCCAGAAGGTCATTACCATCACCCAGATGATTATTGCCTGCCCTCTCCTCCCTCCCCACCCAGATCAACTATATAGTTCCTCTTGTCTTAGGAAAGCTCAAAATATTCAGAGAGAAAGGGAGAGAGAGATGCTTGTCATTCATCATCTTGCTGAAATATGTATATGGAAATATATAAAATATTTTCCGTTAATTCCTACCTGGTTAAACCAGCTGTGCCATACCATTGCATCTTCATTAATGGTGAATGCTTCCTCTGGAAGAGATTGAGGATCCATTTTTCCAACTTTCACTCCAATGAATGATTGGTTTGGAAATGTAACCCAGTTGAGGATGTCAAGTTCTTGAACTATCTCTCTATTCTGATCAAAAAAAATTCTTTCACCAGCACTGTTGTTAAATGATACAGATTTCATAGCATGGAATAACTAGATCAGAAAATAAAAGATTACAAATTTGAATGTAACAGCTGTATTACTGTTGTTATTATTATAAGTCATTAGTTGTAGTCCTTAACTAATGGCCAGAATTGAGACCAGAAATTCTATTGCAACTCATAGAAGTTGTTAAATGATTTGCATCTGATTTTACAGCTTTCTTTGTTATGATCATTATGCAAAGCACCATACTTGTTAAGTAAATCACCTGGTCAATAATCAAATTAAACTTTCCCCAATTTGCTTATTGGAAACCATCTGAGAAGGTCACCAATGGCAATCACATAATCCAGAAATATGGTACTTATGGGATTTACTTAAACTGCCCACTCCAAAAGGCTCTGGGCTGCTTACAACATAGCCAGTATGTAATTAAAACAAGTGAAAATATAGAAATAAAATATAACAGCCAAAAATACAGTAATCCTGACAGTAAAGAAAATGACATACACACTAACCTCAGACCTAGTTGAAATCCAGGTTTCAAGGACTTTTGAAGACCTACATGTAGGTACACTGTAGGTATCTCTTAATTCTTGCATCTTGCATCTTTCTTAATCTAGAGCAGGGGTGTAAAGCTCACAATGTCATGTGACATGTTGTGATGTATCACAACTTTTTTGTCATTGCTGGCAATGGGGTGGGCACGCTTTTGATATGATGCCTCCGGCCCACGGGCTGACAATTTGACACCCCTGATCTAGAGAATAGTCTGCCCTAATTCTAACAACTGTTGTGGCACAAAATCCAACATATTCTCAATGGATCTTTTATGTAAAGTCCTCCATAGCTCTCTTTATAAACCCTTTTAGTAATACATAGATGAGAAATAGGAAAAAAAAATGTCTTCTTAGTAAAAGATTTTAGAATTATCAATCACATTACTGAGGCCCTGATGCTAATTTCCAAAAGTAAAGTATGAACAAATGAAAAACAAACATACAAACAAAAACACTTGTGTAAATTAGGGATCTTCAAGCTTTGTTCTTCTCTAAAATGGGAAATACTTTTGAAAGAAGATCAGGGTGGTAGAAGTTGTACAAATCTCATATTGAATCATTTTTGAGTGATACGAATCTGGGTCCAACAAGTGTTTGAGGGATCTTATTGTTTATGAATGGAACTTGCCTTTTAAAAATTGCTAATAATCTATTTATTCTTGACTGCTCAATATTTGCTTCACCTTATTTCTATTCCTAAAATTTTATTATAACTCTATATTTGTGCTTCTATTGGTGGTATTCATATCGTCCTTCTAATCTTTTATCAGTTACTTATGTATTAAAGTCAATGATACTGATATATTATGTAGCAACATTTACAATAGATATAACTTCAATGACTATGAAGGAAGTAATTGCAACTATCCACTTGATTTTACCATATTTCGCATATTATAAATTCATTCATTTTTTCAACACAAACACATAGACCACAGACTAAAATATTACCAGCCAGCCTCGATGATGATGATGATGATGCTTCATTCCATCTTCTTTCATCATAACCTTTCTTCCAGAGTTGGAGGAATAGATGGCTTGCAGAGCATGAGCCACCGCATACACAGCATTGTAGATGCTATAGCTGTGGCCTGTTATTCTTTTTGGAAAAACATGTTCCGGAAGGCTCCCTAACTTCTCCTCTCCACTGCAGATATTCTCCTTCTCATCTCCCAGATTAGAATCTTTAAATGCACATCCAAATGCATGACTCCAGAAATCCTTGATAAAACCATCTTCTTTTACAGCAAAAAGCTTTCGATCCTGAATAAATTGCTGAAATCCTTTCAGTTCTTTGGCATGATTTGCAAATGATATTGCACCATGGAAATCCTGCAAATCCCAAGTTTTTTTACTGGCAAAATACCTCAACTCCATCCCAACAGTCAGAATCCATACCTTTCCTTTTGGGGTTCCAAAGAATTCTTTATAATCAGTATTTAGTAAATATCTCAAAATGATCATGGAATGTGTATCTCCATTAAAAATCAAGACACTGGCTTCATTACCCATTATTTCCTTATAAAATGCTATTATACAGTTGAAGAAAAATCCTGTATTGGCATTATAACATGAACTGTGAAACAACTCTATGAAGGCAAAACAAATGCCATTTTTGGAATACTCAGGTACCAGGGTCTGCAAAAACCAATCTAAATCCATCCCATTTGCTACTAAGAATCCAATCCACCTCCAACTGAAATGTAGAAGTAAGTAGAGGATACCTCTATACTGATAAATTCCATTTGGAACCATTTGATAAAAGGAAGGGAGATTGGTATCTCCTGCTTCAACTGTTGCAGATCCATACATGAACTGCCAAAAAAAGGGGGGGGATTGTTCAGGATATATATATATATATATATGTACTTAATGTGTATGAGCAAGATGAGGAGAGATATCAATTAAAATATTTACTAAAATAAAGAGTGACAAAAAGTCTAATCCCTAATCCCTAATCCAAATTGTTTGGTAGTTTTAAGTGTACATTATTCCCATATTATAATTTCAAAGGAGTCAATTTTATATAATGTTTACGGGTTCAGGATGGATACCAGGAGACCATAAATTCTAGTTCTGTCTTAGGCATGAAGTCACCTTGGCCCAGTTGTCTCTCTCTCTCTCACACTGTCAACCTTAAGGAGGAGGCAATAACAGGAAATTTCTTAAATCTTGTCTAAAAAAACTCAACAGCATAGTCAGGCAGCCACCTGGAGTCTACACTGACTCAAAGGCACCAAACAACAATAATAAAAATAATAAGTCAATTGCAAAAAAATAGCTTAGTTGGAGCAGCTTACATCCAATACAATATTTGTAACACTGTCAAACATGGCAACCTGAAATTCTCCTGCTGTCTATACTAGTCAATAAGTGGAAAACAATGACAGTTAGCCAGACTGAACATCTGGCTAACTGTGCAATGAACCAAAGTTACATGTTACAGTAGAGAAGAACTGGATATCAGTTAGAAAATCAAAGCAAAAACATCTTCAGTTCCAAAGTGGAAATTAAGACTACATGCCAAGATAAAGAAATTAAAATCAGATGTGAATAATGAAGAACATGAAAGAGTAAATTTTAAAGAATGTAAGAATCAAGACAAGATTAATAAAAATATTGGCTTAGCACCTGAAAAATTGAAGAAGGTTTGGGAAACAATAAATCATAGCAATAGCTGGGAAAATTTAATGCCTTGAGGCATTGATTATCCATTTTAATCAAAATCATCTATTTCAATCACATAAAAGAAATTCTGAAAAAGGAAAACCAAACAAAGAAAACAAATAAGTTTTTGAAAGATCTATGAAAACCTCAAAACAATGAATGGATAAAAGAATTTAAAGAAGATTTTAATAAAAATAAAATGGAAGAGCTAATAATAGCTGAAATTAATAAAAAATTGAGAAGAATTAAAAAGGACACACCCTAAAATTTATCAGTTATATGGCTTTTGGATTAAATATTTGACTAGTTTACATCCAATTATACCTATACCACTTAATGAAGTAATACATAAAGTTTACATCAATGACTGATTAATAATTGTGAAAACTTAAATTACTGAAAGGCCCATCAAAACTATAGATTGATAAAATGCTTGCCTACAATGCTTAAGATGCTCACAAACACATACCATCATATCTACCAATACCTGGACCATAGCTGTGATATGTATATTGCTTGAATTATTAATTGGACACAAACTTTAATATCACTATAGGGTCATAGTGCATAGTTGCCTTACAGAAATAGAGGCAGTTTTCTTTAAAACAAATAAACTGTTAAAGAAGAAAAGCACACAAATGTATTAGCTTTGGGAAGGAAACATGTTTAGATTTAGAAAATAATGAGCCAAGACTTAGAACCTAAGAGATTTAATTTTGAAATGTGAGTTCTCTACCAATGCTGAACTGAAAGCAATTGAAAAACAAGCAATTCAAATTTCAGGTTTATTCAGAATTACCAGTAATAATACCAGTGTCCAGAGTGAGCACAAACAGTAGAAATTGAAGAGACAATTTCTGTTAATAAAGAACAATAAGGAGAGGAAACTAAATTGCTAAAGACAAAATTAGTGGATCAGAGGAATGCTGTGGATATTATTTACTTGGACTTCAGTAAGGTATTTGATAAAGTAGATCACAACCTTCTACTTGATAAGATAGAAAAATGCGGGTTAGACAGAATCACCACCAAAAGGATTCGTAGCTGGCTGACCAGCCATACTCAGCATGTGGTCCTCAATGGAACCGCATCTATATGGAGGGAAATATGTAGTGGGGTGCCCCAGGGCTCTGTTCTGGGTCCAGTGCTCTTCAACATCTTCATCAACGATTTGGATGAACGGATAAATGGTAAACTCATCAAATTTGCAGATGACACCAAGCTGGCAGGAATAGCCAACATTCCAGAAGACAGGCTTAAAATACAGGAGGATCTGGACAGACTTGAACACTGGGTGCTATCTAACAAAATGAAATTTAATGGTGAAAAAAGTAAGGTTCTACATTTAGGCAAGAAAAACCAAATGTACAGATATAGTATAGGGGGTACCTTGCTCAATAGTAGTAACTGTGAGCGGGATCTCGCAGTCCTAGTGGACAATCACTTCAATATGAGCCAGCAGTGTGCTGCAGCTGCCAAAAAAGCCAACACAGTCCTAGGCTGCATTAACAGAGGGATAGAATCAAGATCACGTGAAGTACTAATACCACTTTACAATGCCTTGGTAAGGCCACACTTGGAATACTGCATCCAGTTTTGCTCACCATGACATAAAAAAAGATGTTGAGACTCTAGAAAGAGTACAGAGAAGAGCAACAGAGATGATTAGGGGACTGGAGACTAAAACATATAAAGAATGGTTGCTGGAACTGGGTATGTCTAGTTTAATGGAGAGAAGGATGAGTGGGGACATGATAGCAGTGTTCCAAGATCTCAGGGGCTGCCACAAAGAGGAGAGACTCAAGCTATTCTCCAAAGCACCCAAATGCAGGACAAGAAGCAATGGATAGAAACTAATCAAGGATAGAAGCAACCTAGAACTAAGGAGAAACTTCCTGAATGTTAGAACAATTAATCAGTGGAACAACCTGCCTCCAGAAGCTGTGAATGCTCCAACACTGGAAGTTTTTAAGAAGAGACTGGACAGCCATTTGTCCGAAATGGTATAGGGTTTCCTGCCTGAGCAGGGGGTTGGACTAAATAACCTCCAAGGTCCCTTCCAACATCATCATCATCATCATCATCATCATCATCATCATCATCATCATCATCATTATTATTATTATTATTATTATTATTATTATTATTATCATTATTATTATTATTATTATTATTTGCAAGCACTATTGCTTAATCAAGAACTAGCTGAGAAAATCAAGAACTAAATGGAAGGAGCTGAAGGAATAGATTGGCCAAATTTGAATTAAAGTAACAAAAATCCTTTGGCTAAAACTTTGGAGAACATTAATGAAGTTGTTAAAATGATTTTAATTGCAACATTGGCCCAAATAAGCCAGCCTGTGTAACCACTGGAAAACATGCTTTAGAATACTATGGAATTAAGTAATTAAGAAAAGAAAATCTGAATGGAAAATGCTGTTGGAATTGAAGATAAAGAAAGTTCGAATAGATCTGAGGAATTTGAGGTAAGAAAACTTTAAAAATAACAAAATCGAAACTAGTATTTCTGTGTCTAGCAAAACCTGAAGATTAGGGAAATTGCAGAGGCTAAAAAACAATTGAAATAAAGAGTCATGAAATTTAGAACAAATCAGCATCAATTCTATAAATCCCTTGAAAGTGGGAAAGAACTAATCATAAATAATGAAACCTTGTCAAAGAAGGTTGTAGAAGTTTGTGGGAAACAACAGAAGTAAAGAAAAAAGAAAAAAAGCATACAACATAGAATACAACAAAGACAAAAATGCTGTGAATGTACTCAGTATGGAAGATATTAGAGTAACTAAGGACATGGTACAAAAGCAATCAAAGAAAATTGAAGTCTTATGGACCAAATATGGTCTATGGATTCTCATTAAAATAATTGACAAATATACACTTGAGGTTGGCAGATCAAATAAATAAGGTTTTGGAAATGAAACCTTATTTATAATGAAACCCTAAATGAAAAATGGCTATGAACTGGAAGGATAGGTCTAACTCAGATAATTTCTAGTCTCATTTCCTTTCTTCTTCACCTGAATTGGGAATGTCTTTCCAGTTATTTGCCAGTAAAATATGAACTACTTATGAGCATAATTGCAAATTAACGTTAGTGTTATTTGAAGAGAAATGAGTTATTCCCTTTAGAACAAAAAGAGTACTACAAAAAATTAAGAGGAATGAAGCATCAGTTGTAGATTAACAAACTGATTTTTTAAAAAAATAATAATAAAGAACATATATGTTTATGGCTTGGTTAGAGTATAAAAGGGCATTTGATTTTATTTCACATAACTGGAATGGGAAATGTTTCAACATTTTTAGAAACAGCAGAAACATTGGGCAATTTATGAATACTTCAATGAAGCTTTGGTGAACAAACCTAATGGCTAATAGTGAAGACTAAGGAGAAGTTGAAATCAAACAGTGAATTTTCCAAGATGATTCATTATTATCTTTACACTTTATATTATCAATAGTCCCACTGACAATAATGTTGAACCAGACAAACCATAGATATGAATTGGCCAAATAAGGATGGAAATTTCACATTTACTCTTTATGAATGATATAAAATCATTTGAAAAAATAAAAGCTGAACTTGCTTCCTTATTAGAAAAACACAAAAGATTTCAGGAAATATATTTGAACGCAATTTGTCTTGGCAAGGGTCCAGCTATACAGGCCTTACAGGCAGGCAAAAATGTTGACTGTGAAGGAGTTCAGATTAAATAATGAAATGTGATAAAGATAATAGTACCAAAAGAAGACTACAAAATTTTGGGAATGCTGGAAGCTTCCAAATTATTACAGAATCAAATAAAAGAAAATACTCCTACCCAATATATCAAATGAGGTCAGAAAATATTGAAATTAAAGCTAAATGGTGGTGGAAACATCATTAAAGCAATTAATATCTGGACAGCCCCTGGACAACAGGAATAGTTGACTGGTTCTAAATGGAACTAGATAACTTGAATCATGAATAAAACCAATAGCAATGCACTATGCTTTGCACCAAAAAAAGTGATAATAAAGCAGGTAGAAGACTTCTGTAGGTGAAATACATTATGGAGAAAGAAAAGCATGATGTGAAAGTCTATATTAGGAAAAGCCAAGAACGTTCTCTGAAGGCACTGGGAAAGAAAAAGATGAAGACTGAATATAGAAAAGAAACAAATGCACACTGATTTGTTAATTGGAAAAACAAACCAATATATGGTCAATGCTTGAAAGATATAGAAAGAAAAGTTAATAAAAACCGCATGTGGAGTTGGTTAAGATCAGGAATATTAAGGAAAAAAGAACTGAAGACTATTTTCATGCTCTATAAGTAATTGCAAGAAGGCAAAAAATTAACATGTAACAAAGTACAACAATGTTGCTTTTGTAATGAAAAGAATGAAACAATTGACTATTTGATCAGTGACTGCAGTTAAATTTCACAAGTTAACTACCAGTAGCAACATGACAGTGGCAACTTGACTGAATTATCAGACTTAGTGATTGGAAACTTTGCCATTCAATTTGAATGTAGTAACAAATACTGGGACCATCAAATAGAAAATGCATTGGAAAATAAGCTTGTTAGGATAGTATAGGATTTTAAAATCCTAACACTAAGAAATCTTCTTCCTAACCTACCTCAAATAATAATTATTGAAAAGAAGACAATTTGGCTTCTTGACGTTTCTGATCTAGTGATGCTAGGATTACAAAATATCAGGACTTATAGACTGAAATTGAACCCATGTGGAAAAAGAAATCAATTGTTATACAAATTGTGATTTCAGCCCTTAGAGCAATACCCAAAAGATATATCTCCATACTTGAAACTGTTTAGAGGCTACCTTAATCATTCTTAGGTCCTTGTTTATAAATTGAACTGTTAAGTTTCCACCAATTTTAGGCTATGAATCTACTTGTAGATTAGCCACATAAATGCAGCATGCACAACTACAGGCATAAGTAGGTAAGGGTAGGTGTGTATGTGTGAAAACTTACCTGTGGGATTTTATAAAGACTCATTAGAACTGGAAACTGGTGTATGATATCTGAAATCAATTCCTCAATAATTGCATATAGATTGTCTTGAATTATGCACTTATAGTTGGGCAAAAGTTTCCTATTTGGAGAAATCAGTTGCATTGCTGCATGGTAAGTCCACTTTATGTTCAGGTGACTATCATATATATTGAATCCCAGAGTAACATTGGATAACATTTGGGCATTTTCATTGATTTCTTTCACAGCAAATATCAAAGCCAGGATATGCTGATAGTTCTCAGTCACTACACTGTAAAGGAAATGTTCAGCCTTGGATCATACATATCTCATGAAATTTCTAAAGCAAGCAACATTTGTTTATTGATTAAAACTGCATGCATGTTCCTGAAATACTTATTTCATCCCATTCATGGACCTTCATTATAACAGTATTCAAGATCTAAAGCATTTTATAGTAATTGCTGAATGCAAATATGGCAGTGAGTTTGAAAAAGAATGGGACATATGTGGCATTCCAGGCTACGTAGATAATGGAAATGGAAAAATTATTAGAGCTAATATAATCTGAAATAACTTTATAACAAAGTGTATTGGAAGTGGGGAATGTGCAAGGTGAAAATAGTTACAGCATAATTCATACCTCATTTGATAAAGGAGACTTCAAATACTGTTATTCAGACATATTAATGGCATAGAAGAAGGAATAATTAAAAACAGGAAGGAATTAAAATTTAATGCAAGCAATAAGCCTAAATGAACATTAAATAATACTTTCAACCAGAGATGGCAACCTGAAATTCTCCTGCTGTTAGTGGAGAATGGCTTATGGACATAATCAGAGGAGTAGTTGACAAAGAAGGATTTGCTCTACAGTGATTCCTTTTACCATAATGCTGTGCTTCCTTAAGACATTTTGCTATATTAAATCACAGCAATTGCCCCAATAAGGTGAAGCATCTTGTCAAGGAGGATCACAGATGACGTGTTCACTTCCATAATGTAGTGGAAAAAAAATCCTTATACAAACATTTTTCCCAAAGGTGACCCTGAAGGATATTGGTTGAATTGATATGGATTCATATAAAATGCAGTTTGATAAATAATGCCTCCATAGATGAAATCTCCTGATTCAAAATATTTGGGAGTGTTCAGAGGAAGGTGCTCTGTCTCCCATTTAATGTATCCAAGCTTGCATCCTACATTGGGTAACAGTAGCAATAGCATTAACAGTATCATTCTGGTTCCTAATGTCTTTGCTGCAGACATTCTTTAATTGTCATTGTTGAACTATTAGTAGAGTGTTCACAATCACAACAGCTAAATTTAGAATGGTTGCCCTCTTTGCTGATAGGATGGGGTGGGGGGGAATAAATAAGAAAAAAGTCAAGTTGTGTCTTGTCAACTGGATCTCCTGATGCTGTGGTGTTTAGGAATACATTTATGGCATCCTTAGCAGCTGTTGCTCTTCCTTTTGTTATTGACCATAGCAATCCCCAAAGGGAATTTCAACACCACAGAAGTAATTATAGCCCTTCTGCTAATTGCAGAGAGCATAAAATGTTCTCAGCTTTGTTGTGAACAACTTTTTGAAAGAAAAGATATGAACAAGTTGATTGAATTAAACTATTTAATTTATTTAAATTTAACTAAATGGAAATTTGATTTCTAAATTTCTGCAAAAAACTAATTTTGATAATCTATTCAGGCTTTCAAATATTATCTTAACCCAGCATAAGCACAAGACATGAGCGGTATAAATACAACATGTAGATATACTCATTATACTCCTACAGAATTCCTGTATTCACAAGCCCTTTTTTCATTAGCATAACTCCTTTCTCCATCATCTGTCTTTGGAAAAACTGCCACAGCTGACCTTTCTATCCAGTTGGAAAAGATGATTTTTGATCCTTATTTCAGATCCACATTAGATAAAGTTACTTCCTTAGATTGCTTTTCCTTCCCTTTATTTATTTAATTAAATATAGCTGCACAATAGGACAGGTCAACACAGGAAATGGGCATTAAGGCAGTTGATAAAAGGGTTCAGTCATTTTCTCTCATGCACAGGAAAAAGACAATGGCAAAGTGCTTCAGAAAATTGTTGTCGAGAAAAACCATGGACTTCAGCTAGAAGCCAAGACTGATCCAAAAGCATTTAGCTATATGCAAATACAAAGAACAATGAACAAACAGATACTGTATATAGAAACATCTATACAAATGTTTCAATAAAGGATCATCATATTTTATCGTAATTAGTAATTAGTTTAGGTCTGCAATCAACTCACTCAGAAGTCACAAGTAATATTACAGGTGAAACTCAAAAAATTAGAATATTGTGCAAAAGTTCATTTATTTCAGTAATGCAACTTAAAAGGGGAAACTAATATATGAGATAGACTCATTACATGCAAAGCAAGATAGTTCAAGCCGTGATTTGTCATAATTGTGATGATTATGGCGTACAGCTCATGAAAACCCCAAATCCACAATATCAGAAAATTAGAATATTACATGCAATCAATAAAACAAGGAGTATACATAGAACAATATCGGACCTCTGAAAAGTATAAGCATGCATATGTACTAAGTACTTGGTTTGGGCCCCTTTTGCAGCAATTACTGCCTCAATGTGGTGTGGCATGGAAGCTATCAGCCTGTGGCACTTGAGGTGTTATGGAAGACCAGGATGCTTCAATAGTGGCTTTCTGCTCTTTTGCATTGTTTGGTCTCATGTCTCTCATCTTCCTCTTGGCAATGCCCCATAGATTCTCTATGGGGTTCAGGTCAGGCGAGTTTGCGGCCAATCAAGCACAGTAATCCCATGGTCATTGAACCAGGTTTTGGTGCTTTTGGCAGTGTGGGCAGGTGCCAAGTCCTGCTGGAAAATGAAGTCAGCATCCCCATTAAGCTTGTCTGCGGAAGGAAGCATGAAGTGCTCCAAAATCTCCTGGTACAGGGCTGCATTGACCCTGGACTTAATGAAGCACAGTGGACCAACACCAGCAGATGACGTGGCTCCCCAAATCAACACAGACTGTGGAAACTTCACACTGCACTTCAAACATCTTGCAATGTGTGCCTCTCCATTCTTCCTAGAGACTCTGGGTCCTTGGTTTCCAAATGAGATGCAAAAGTTGCTCTCATCAGAAAAGAGGACTTTGGACCAATGAACAACAGACCAGGTCTGTTTTTCTTTAGCCCAGGTAAAGAACATCCAACTTCTTTTGCAATTATCTTTTGAGGCTTTCCCTCCTTATGGACGGTGTCGATGATGGTTTTCTGCACAACTGTCAGGTCAGCAGTCTTCCCCATGATTGTGATTCCTATTGAACCAGACTGAGAGACCATTTAAAGGCTCAGGAAGCCTTTGCAGGTGTTATGGCTTAATTATCTGATTAGAGTGGGACACTTTGAGACTAGAATATTGCACCTTTTCACAATATTTTAATTTTCTGAGATAGTGGATTTGGGGTTTTCATGAGTTGTATGCCATAATCATCACAATTATGAAAAATCATGGCTTGAACTGTCTTGCTTTGCATGTAATGAGTCTATCTCAAATATTAGTTTCCCCTTTTAAGTTGCATTACTGAAATAAATGAACTTTTGCACAATATTCTAATTTTCTGAGTTTCACAATTTTGGGCCTCCATTATTCACCTTATTGAATAATGGAGGCCCAAAATTTATTTTTCCACTATTGGATAATCAGCAATAGGGTTCAGAGGGAGTGGTGATATCATTTTGATAATCAATGTTCCTGATTTTCTCTTTTACTCTTGATTTGACCTCTTCCAGGATTAATTGGACCAAATATTCAGGGGAGAGGCCACAACTACAGAATTCTATTACGCATTTAATTTTAATATATAAAATATACTTCCATTTGTCCTGATTCTTCCAAGTTCCAATTTAATTGGGTGACTCCAGATTCTGATGCTTTGGAAAGATGAAAATAAACTATTTTGGTCCACTTTATTCACATGTTTGGGCACTTCAATCATAACTCCTCTCATTTGTCTTTTTTTTCTAGATTAAAAGCCCCAGATAGTGTAACCTTATAATAAAGTGTTTACTTATAATAAAGTGTTCCAGCTTCTTCAACACTTTGATAACTTTCTTCTCAAACCTCTAGCTCTGTTATATTTTTTTCGTATGTGGAGACTTGAACTGTACAAAATGTCCCCAAAGTAGTTGCACTATTTATTTATATAATGGTGTTAAAATATTGGCATTCTTATTTTCAAATCAAATCAAATATATATTACGGTGAAAAATTACATAAGGAGGTTGGGTATAAACAATATTTTTAAGGCAAATGAAAATTTATTTTATTTTGTCTAGTGGTTAAGATACCAGACTAGAAAGCAAAACCTTGTTCAAACTCACAGATTTCCAAAATTCCAGATCTGATTGAATCCTTTCTCTTCTATTTTATGTATAAAACTCAATTTCTTATGTGGTTTTTAGTTTTGACTGGTATTTAATTAGATTTATTGATTTTTTAAAAAAAATATATAGAAGTATTAATATGGAAAGTGAAGAGGAACTAAAGAGCCTCTTGTTGCCAGTGAAGGAGAGTGCAAACCAAGATCATGGCATCCGGCCCTCTCAATTCCTGGCAAATAAATAGGAAAGAAATGGAGGTAGTGACAGATTTTATTTTCCTGGGCTCCAAGATCATTACAAATGGGGACTGCAGCCAAGAAATTAAAAGATGCTTGCTCCTGGGGAGGAAAGTGATGGCAAATCTAGACAGCACACTAAAAAGCAAAGACATCACCCTGCCAACAAAAGTGCATATAGTCAAGGCTATGGTCTTCCCAGTTGCAATGTATGGCTGTGAAAGTTGGACCATAAGAAAAGCTGAACGCCAAAGAATTGAGGCCTTTGAACTGTGGTGCTGGAGAAGACTCCTGCAAGTCCCTTGGACTGCAAGGCGATCAAACCGGTCAGTCCTAGAGGAGATCAACCCTGAATGCTCTTTAGAAGACCAGATCCTGAAGTTGAAACTCAAATATTTTGGCAGGAAGGACTCACTGGAGAAGAGCCTAATGCTGGGAAAGATTGAGGGCAATAGAAGAAGGGGACGACAGAGAATGAGGTGGCTGGATGGAGGTGTGAGCTTAAATGGACTCCAGAAGATGGTAGAGGACAGGAAGGCCTGGAGGAATGTTGTCCATGGGGTCGTGATGGTCGGACATGACTTTGCAACTAACAACAATAAATTAATTAATTAAGAACAATATTTAGAAAGAGAGAAAAGATGCAATGAATTAATGCATAGGCAATAAATTATTTGATGCTATTTTTAAGAACTGCTAAAGACCAGATGATTTTATTATATTTTGTAACATAAAATCATAGAACTGAAAAAGGATTTACTTGAGATGAAAAGAACAATGATGTGGAAATTGTTTTTCAATCTGAATTCATCAAAATCTCCAGGGCCAGTTCATAACCCTTTATGCATTTTTTTTAAAGTTTGGGACTAGAAGACTGAAAGAGTCTTGTCCTTTGAAGAGTGTTGAAAGATATGGGAAAGTTTAGCCTTGATAAGAAAAGATGAAGGGCCATTAGGCTTATTGGTTTAAACATCAGGTTAAAAACCAGGAGACTGTGAATTCTAGTCCTACTTTATGCGCAAAACCAATAAAATGATTATAATTGAAGAGCCACTTTGCTATAATTTCTAAGGAATAAAGAAACTGGGAGATGGTCAGTTCCACTCCTCCTTTAGGCCTGAAACCAGCTGGGTGATATTGGCCATTCATTCTTTCTCAGTCCCTGAAGGAGACAATGGCTCAGTAACATTGATTGAAAGGGACAAAGAAGAAAGATATATAAAACATCATGTCTGTCATTTCTCCCACAGAACTGCCTCCTGGACCAACAAATAGCTTCTAAGAAGTGTTCAAGGAAAGTTCCATTCAGAGCATATTGCAATAGTCCATTGCTATGGCAGAAATAACTACCAAACGTCCTCCTGCACTAGAAATGTGCCCAGTTGGTGGACCAGATATAATTATGCAAAACCTGCTTTCTTAATAGTTGTATCCTGTACTATAAGAGGAAACTATACAATGCCTGTTTCAATACACTCCAGAAACCTGGTCACATTGTGTCCTTTCATCAAAGAGAAAAGTTGTGAATAAGATAATTTTAGTTATTCTGACATTATTATTATTATTTAGATTTATGCCTTGGACATCTCATATTTGGACTATTGCAACACACTCTTCATAGATTAGTCCCTGAAATCCAAACACAAGTTACAATGATCCAAAATGTGATAGTTTATTTGGTACTGTGTTGTACTCAGTTTGCCTATGTTAAATCATTGTTGAAAAGATGCACTGGCTCCCAGCTTATTTTCATTTATAATTTAATCGCTGGTTATCAATTCTAAAGCCCTAAACAGCAAAGGGAAAGGTTATTTGCAAAACTTTCTGGGTGTATATCCTCATTTTACCAAATAGGATAAAATGCTCTATGACCAATTACTTAAATGTTACCATCTAGAAGTGCTTGTGAGACAGGCATTTTGCATAGCAGCCCATGCCCTGTGGAACATTCCATAATATTTGGCAGGTTACACTTTCTTAACATTGTGGAAATCCTTGAAGCTTGTCTGGCAGGCATAAAGATACTGAGGCTAGAGTTCAGAACATTGCAAAAAATGAATTGGATGCATGAAATTGATTTAACTTTTAAGAAATAACCATCAAGAAAGAAAAGAAAATGGGAAGAGGGAAAGAAGGATATTGATGAGGAGAAAGAAGCACAAAAGTGTTACTCAAATGAAGAGGAATCCTTTTTCTTCTCCTCTGAAACATGCAGGCATTTTAATAAATTTCAGTGTAAGTCTAGCAAATTAAAAGGAAATGCAATGATATTAAAAAAGTCATTTCAGCATCACACAGAATCCCTTTATTTGTTAAACTTTCTTACATCATTATGTTTCCGGTCATATTTTAAATTGCTTTATTTTGAGGTTACTTAACTTTGATTTTGAAACCAAACATATTTTTTTTTTGGGGGGGGGGGGGGAATTAAAAAGAAAGTGGTATACTGTATTTTTAAATTCATGGTCATAATATAACTTTTAAATTTCTGTTGAATATAGAATAGCAGTTAAAGTTTAATCAACCAGAATACAAAGTTGATTATCTATAAAACCAACTATAGGTGCTGATTAATTATATTGGCTAGGGTATATACTGCAAGTCTGCTATATCAAAAGTACCGCACATCATTATTATTTTTTACAATATTTGAGTTCATTACCCGCCAGAGCTGCTGATTCAGATGTTTTCTTCTCTTCCTTCCATCCATTCTCTTGTGTCTGGAGACTGATGCATAGATGGCACGTAGGGCATGAGCCGCATAAACAGCATTGTAGATGCTATAGCTTTGGCCTGTGATCCTCATTGGAAAAACATGCTCAGGAAGGTCCTCCAGTTTTTCCACCCCTGTGCAGGCATCCCTGTTCTTAGGATGGAACCTAGAGTCCTGGAATGGACAGTTAAATGTCCGAGCCCAGAAATCTCTGATGAAACCATCCCCTTCTGAATTCAAAGGGTTTCTCTTCTGGAGAAATTGCTGGAATCCCTGGATTTCCTCAGAATGAACTGTAAAGGAAAATGAACCATGGAATTCAGGTATAGGCCAGTCATAATCTGTAATGATATTTTTCAGCTCCATCCCAGCAGTCATAAGCCAAACATGGCCTTTAGGTTTTTCTATCAGATACTCAAATTTGGAAGAGAGCAACCATCTCAAAAAGAACATGGAACGCATGTCTCCACTGAAAACCAGCACTTTGGCTTTGCTGTTCATGACTTCAAAGTAAGATTTTTCCATCCATTTCATGTAATACAAAATGAATGTATATACATTTGCAGTACAGATGCCATTTTTTGCAAATTCTGGAATGATGACATTCATGACGCTCTCTAAATGCATCCCATTGGCAATAAAGAATCCAGTTCAATTCCAGTTGAAATGCTAGAATAACATCATAAACCCTCTATATTGATAAAGTACATTTGGAATCATTTGAAAGTAGTAAAGCAGATGGTCCTTTTCTGGTACCACCATTCCAGAGCCATATACGAACTGAAAAGACATTCAGATAAAAGAAATAGGGTTTTTCAAAAGGTCACAAGAGTCTACTATTTCAATAAGGCATAGAAAGTGTGACTTCTCCAGTTATATATGTGTATTGATTTTTTATATTTATTACTATTATTGAAGTTTAATAATAAATGCTTACCAAAGCCTTTTGCACTTAAGAGATTTTTATCTTTCCATTAAAGTCTTTTCTTGCTGTCCAATTTCTACATTTTAATAAATCATGTTTCAAGTGAAAACAATGAAATTCATTTCAATTTTGCAATAATGTAGCACACAGTGAAATATACTCCTGAGCAACTTCTGGGTGGCAAGGCGCCGCCGAAGACAGCTGTTTTCGGGCTGTTCGCTCTGCAGCTTTGTAGAACCGCCGAAAATAGCGCCGATCAGCTGTTTTGGCGGTTCAGAAGCCCCCTCCTTGGGAGAAGAGGAGGGGGTGAGTAACCAGGTAGGGGTAGAGCTCTCCGGGGCCGCCAGAGCTTAAAGTTCTGGCGGCTGAAGGATCGAGCCCCCCCGAAGCCTGGGTTTGCTCCGGGTTGCGCAGCATTTCTGTTCCATGCTTTTAGGAGCAGAACAAGGCGTTCACAACCATCCCTGCTTACAGGAAAGGATTTTGGAAAACGAGGAAGCAGGCAAAGCGATACAGGAGATTAAGGTGAAAGTGGACTTTTGATCTTTGGCTCAATTGACTTTGGAGACTCTGAAAGTGAAAGTGCGTAGTAAGTAACAGTGGGGGAAAATGGCGGCTAAATCTTCCAAACTTATTAGAAGTGCAGGGGCTTCCCCGCTGCAGCAGTCTTCGTTGCAAGCTTTAGTGCCCCCTGCACCTTCAACTTTGCCTGCTCTGACAGTTAAAGTTTTGCAAAATGCTCTGGAAAAGCATTCACAGCAAATAGCTGAGATTATAGATGAAAAGCTGGATGAGAAGTTAAAAGAAAAACTAGTTGAAGTTATGGATGAAAAGCTGGATGAAAAGTTAACAGAAATAAGGGTGGACATCTTGCTTGCATTTCAAGCTATGGCAATATGTATTGAACGCTTGGATGAAAGAGTGGAAGATCTCGCCAAAATAATATTAAATTAGATGCAAAGATGTTAGAGACTGAAAATGTGGTGGATAAAATTGATAGTGATTTGATATTGGTGCAGGACCATGAGATGGAGTTTGCTGTTAGAATCAGAGGCCTGAAAGAGAATCCTAAAGACGATCTGAAGGAAATAGTCTCTGAGGCTCTGGAAGAGGTGCTGGGACGGCCAGCAGATGGAATTGCGGCAGACATAGATAAAATCTTTCATGTCAATTCGTGGATTGTAAGACAAAGGAAATTACCTAGAGATGTGGTTGTTTATTTTACAAAGAGAGCAATTAGGAATGAAGTTATTCAAGCTTCTTACAATACTAAGCTTGTAATTGCAGAGCAAGAAGTTTTGGTTTTAAAAGAGATCCCTCCAAAAATTTTAAGGAGAAGAAAGGAGTTTGCTTTTCTAGCACAAGAACTCAAGCGACACAATATCAAGTTCAGATGAGAGATACCAGTGGGCATGGAGGTGATGCATGAAGGCACAAGACATCGTCTTATTACAGTGATGCAAGGACATGATTTTTATAGTAATGTTTTAAAAGCAACCCCCATACCACTTTTGGAATCTACAAAGAAGAATGGTGAGGGAAAGCCTCAAGGTGCTGAAGGAACAACACAGACAGATGAGAAAGCTACAGGAGTGGATCAAATTTCAGCATTATCGGAAGAAGCAAGAGACCAGAGGATTACGCGTGCTGCTTTGAGACAAATGAGATGTGACCAAGAACAGGACCAGCATAAAGTTGTGGAACCTCCAAAGCATACCTATAGTGAAGCTGTGGGAGGGGCACGGCCTAAGAATGTTAAGGGGATCCTGGAAGACGCGGTCCAAAAGCTTCGGGTCGCTAAAGATGGCGACTAAGTTACTAACTTGGAATGTCAATGGTTTAAATTCACCACAGAAGAGAAAGAAAATTTTTCAATATTTAAAACAATTTAAGACTGATGTTATTTGCTTACAAGAAACACATATTAGAGTTATGGACCAAAAGTATTTATTAAATTCAAGATTGGGCACACAATTTATTGCTTCTGCAATGAATAAGAAAAATGGAGTGGTTATTTATGTCAAGAACACAATTACAGCGGAGTTAATTGAAGCAGATAAACAAGGAAGATATGTTATAGTAGATTTGTTAATAGAAGACAAAAAAACGCTTTTCGTTGGGTTATATGCTCCTAATCAACAACAAGCTGACTTTTATAGTTTACTACACAGCAAGATTACTCAATTGGATTATAAATCTTTTATTTTTATGGGAGACTGGAATGGTGTTTTGAATGTACAAATGGACAAGAGTGGCTCTTTTAGAAGTACTCCAAGTCATGCTAAATTGCCTAAGTCTTTTTTTGAGATGATGGATGATTTGGAGCTGCGAGATATTTGGAGAGAAAGAAATCTACAAGAGAAGGATTATACCTTTTTTTTCTGATACACATCAATCTTTTTCTAGGATTGATTTTATATTAATCACTAATGATTTTTTTTCTAGGATTAAGAAGATAAAGATTTATCCAAGAACTATGTCTGATCATAGTCCAGTCTGGTTAGAGATTGATAAGGACAACAGAGATAGGCGTTCCTGGCGTTTAAATGAGAACCTGTTTAGAAATCAGGAAAATGTGGAAGAATGTAAAAAACAGATGAAGGGGTTTTTTTGAAATTAATATGCATAAGGGTACTTCTATGGAAATGGTCTGGGATGCTAGTAAGGCGTACATAAGAGTTGTGTTAATATATTTGAATAATAAATATAGACGTAATTTGGAATTTAGGAGGAAAGAATTAGAGAATGAGATTAGGGAAAAAGAAAAGACCTTAATTTTGAATCCATCGGATGTGAAGATTAAAGAGGTTATTAATTTATTGAGGGGACAATTTGATAAGTTGATGGCTAATCAGGTGGCAACTAATTTACGGTTTGCCAGACATAATACTTTTTGTAATGCCAATAAACCAGGTAGATGGTTAGCTTATATGCTAAGGAAGAAGCAAAGGGCTTCTAATATAGACAAAATAGAATATAAGGGTAAGGTTGTGTATCAATAGAATCTTATTAAGGAAACCTTTGTTGATTTTTATTCTAAATTATATGTTAGAGATAAGATGAATGAAGCAGACATTGATGCATATTTGAGGAACGTCAATATTCCGGTTCTTACACAAGAACAAAAGGAAGAGATGAATCAACTGATAACTGAGGAAGAAATTTTTTTAGCAATCAAACAATTGAAAGTGGGTAAAGCGCCAGGTACGGATGGTTTGACTGCTGTGTACTATAAAAATTTACAGTTTGAGATGATAAAGCCATTAAGGGCATTGTTTCAGACAATTCAAAGGGGAGGAGGGGTGCCTCCGTCTTGGAAAACTGCTTTTATTTCTTTGATTCCGAAGGAAGATCAGGATGTTACTCAAGCAAGAAACTATAGACCAATATCACTTTTGAATACGGACTACAAGATATTTGCTAAGGTTTTAGCTAACAGACTGATGAGGGTATTGCAACAGGTAATTCCTGGTGATCAAACTGGGTTTATAAGTGGTAGACAAATGAAAAATAATGTGAGTTGACTTGTTGGAATTTTTGGAAAGAAACAACCAGATCCCTGCAGCATTGATTTTTCTGGATGCTGAAAAAGCTTTTGATCAACTGGATTGGCAATTCTTGATGAAAGTATTAGATAAACTGAATTTTGGGGATAAATTTTTACAACCAATTAGGGCATTATATCAAAAGCAAACAGCCCGAATAATAGTGAATAATAGTCTGACTGAAGTGTGCAATATTGAAAAGGGCACAATGCAGGGGTGCCCGTTATCACCTTTATTATTTGTTTTAACACTGGAGATATTATTGATTAAAATACAGAATTCGGAAAAAATTAAGGGAATTCAAATAAGAGATCAGGATTATAGACTGAGGGCGTTTGCAGACGAACTGGTTGTTACGGTGACACAGCCAGAAAATTCTGTTGTGGAATTGATGGAGTTAATAATGCAATATGGGAAAGTTTTTGGATTTAAGGTCAATATACAAAAAACCTAAAATGTTGTTTAAAAACATGACAGTATTACAAAAGGCTGTTTTAGAAAGGTTAACTGGATTTGAAATTGTTGAAAGGGTTAAATATTTGGGGGTATATCTGACACCCTCAAATGTAAAGTTATATAAAAATAATTATGAAAAGCTATGGGATAAAGTTCAAAAAGAATTGGACAGTTGGAAAAAATTACAATTGTCATTACTGGGAAGAATTGCAGCAGTGAAAATGAATGTTTTGCCAAAATTTTTATTTTTGTTTCAAATGATACCCATTCTTAAAAAGGATTCAAACTTGGAGGAATGGCAAAAGGGTATTAATAAATTTGTCTGGGCAGGGAAAAGGCCACGGGTTAAATTCAAGATTATGCAGGATATGCGTAAAAGAGGTGGTCTTAAAATGCCCAATTTAAAATTATATTATGAAGCTGCTGCATTATCAGTGATAAGTGATTGGATTAACTTAACACAAGGGAGATTATTAAATCTTGAAGGTCATGATTTGTTATTTGGTTGGCATGCATACTTATTCTATGATAAGAAGATAGATAATGTGTTTAAGGTGCATATTTTAAGACATGCTTTGTTGCGAGTTTGGAAAAAGCATAGACATAAGTTAAATTATAAGATACCTATATGGGCAATACCGAAACACGCAATAGAGAACATAAATGTTGGGTTCAAACATGATGTGACTACATATAAGGAAATCTTAAGTTTGGAGAGGAATGTATGGTGTTTGAAGCCATATAATTTTTTACGAGGAGAAAAGATTGTTCAAACCTGGTTTCAGTATGGGCAACTACAAGCCAGGTGGAAAGAAGATCAGAAAATTGGTTTTTTAATGAATGATGAAAATCTGGTAAAGCAAACTAGAAATCAGGGTCCAGCACATATCAAACGGATATATCTTGCACTGATAGAAATTGATTCAGAAACAGAAACTGTTAAAGATTGTATGATAAAGTGGGCACAGAATATTCAGGAAGTTATTACAATGAATACTTGGGAAAAGATTTGGGTGAGAAACATAAAATTTACACAAGCTCAAAATTTAAGAGAGAACTTTTATAAAATGTTTTATAGGTGGCATTTAGATCCCAAAAAGTTAGCAAGTATGTATCCGAATTACCAGCCTAAATGTTGGAGGTGTGGTGGTGAAGACGCAACATACTTTCACATATGGTGGACCTGTAAAAAGGTTAAAGCATTTTGGATTAAAATTTGGTGGAATATGCAGAAGATATTTAAGAAAAGGATAAAGTTTTGTCCGCAATTGTTTTTATTGGGCATTATTACTGATACTACTGTTGTGGACATTAAACTGATGCTGAACTTAATTACGGCAGCGACTTTTAATAGGGCAATACTGGAAGAAGGAAGAACTGCTGACTATAGAGGAATGGAGTTTAAAAGTTTCTAACCTGGCGGAAATGGCAAAGATTTCAGCGTATCTGAAAGACCATTCGCAACAATGATATATTGTGGAGTGGGAAAAATGGATTGATTACATCCAGAATAAATATGGGACTAAAAAGTTTCATTTAGCATTTGAATAAGTATTGATGGGCTATTTATACTGCTTGTAGTCATTTTGTAAGAGCTAAAGTGCGATAGATTTAATAGTTTATTGTTATTAGCATATGGTAGTTTATGATTGTTTTTTACTTTTATACCTTGTATTTAGTTCTGGGAAGTTGGGGAGGGGGGAAGGGGAGGGTGGAGGGTGGGGTTGGGTTGGGAAGGGAGGGAGGGGGTGGGGAGGGGTTGTTTTGTTTAAGATAAAATGTATTGAAAAACTTTTCAATAAAAAAAAAATACATAAAGCCAGTCCCAAAAATCTTGAAATCAAAACTAAGTGGAGGAAATATCATAAAGGCAATTAACACCTGAGCAGTGTCTATAATATGATACTCAGCTGGAATAATTGATTGGGCTCAGGTAGAATCAAAAGATAAGAAAACTTATGGCAATGCACCAAGCTCTGCACCTAAAAAGCAACCTAAAATCTCAGGGTGACTGAGGATCTTACAGGTGAAACAAATTGTGGAAGAGGAAAAACATGGCTTAAATGACTATATACAAAAGCAAAAGAGACTCTGCTGAAGGAGGTGAACAAGGAAAACCTGTTGAAAATATTGAGATTGAAAGCAGAATTTTGAAAGGAAACAACTGAGCATTAAGTTTTTAACTGGAAAAAGAAGCCGAGGCAAAGTCAATACCTTAAAGACATTGAATGAAAAGTAGATACAAAGCTAATATGAGATGGTTGAAATCAGGGATGCTGAAGAAAGAAACTGAAGGCTTCATTTTAGCTGCCCAAGAACAAGCCTTGAAGACCAATTCCATGAAAGCAAAAATTCAACATGTCAGTAACCACAGCTAATGTTGCTTATGCAATGAAAAAGATGGAACAGCAAAGCACCTTATCAGTGGCTGCAGCAAGATCTCAGTGATTATCTACAACATTATAATCGAGTTGTAGATGACTTGACTTGCCACAGTCAACTTGTCATGGACAATTCATCATTGGCAATTTGCCATGGCCAACTTGCCACAGGACAACTCACTGCAGGACAATTCCACAATTCAATTTAATTATTTAAAATAATTTAAGAATTATTTTAATTTTTGTCATTCACATTTCATTTTGTCCTTCCTTTGGTATCATTTCTTTAATGATTCAACTCCAGTATTTTTTGATATTTGTGTAAGTCTTGTCTTACAGTGGGTTGTTCGGTGGCAAGTTGGCCATGGCAAGTTGATCTGCAGTGAATTGGTCATGGCAAGTTGGTTACAGTGAGTTGGCCATAACAAAGTTCTTGAAAATGAACAGGTCAAGATCATGTGGTATTCTCAGATCCAACAATAGACATTTGGCTCACAACATGCCTGATGTCACTATTATGGGGGGAAAAAATCTATTTCATTGATATTGCAATACCAGGTGATGCACAAACAGCTAGAAAAAATAACGTCCACTTGAAATAGTTGAGTGGGCTAGTCTAATTGGATAGATTGGCTCCTAAGACACCTTAGACACAGTTTTAACTTAGATTCAGTTTTAAAGGTAATATAAAACATCCTGAATAGGACCTGGAAGCCAGTAGGTAACCAATACAGCTCAAACAACCATGATATTATATGTGCCACTCTAGGGCCCCCCAGAAAAATGTATGCCCCTGCATTCTGGGGTGGATGTAGCCTCTGAATATTCTTTAAGGATAGTCTCTTATGATTGGATTGCAGTACTCTAACTGTGAGATGACCAGCACACAAGTGAATGTATTCAGGTCCTCACAAATTAAATGAGGAGATTCCCAGAAAGAATTGCCATCTTTAAGCAGGAGTTGCAGGTTTAGAAGAACACCAAGGTTGTGCACTGGATCTCTCTGGGTTATGCAATCCTATCCAAAACTAAAGATGACAAATATCTAGATAGAGAGGGCCCTTGAACCCACAGCCACCCTATCTTATCAGTGTTCATTTGAAATGTGTTGTTTCATATCCACAGCCACATGCCTCCAGTCACTGCAAAAGTACAGCCACAGCATCACTTGGATCATCAAGGATTGTAATGTAAAGTTGACTATTATCTGAATACTGATAGTACCACATCCTATGGTGATCTCTCCCAACATTTTCATGAAGATGTTAGGGCAACAGGGAGAATAGTGAGACAAGCAGAACTCCATAAGGGAGTGATCATGGGATGGAGCTCTTATTCCCTATTAACACCAATTAGTATCAGCCTTGAACTGACTCAACTCAATATTGCATCACTAACTCCCTGCAGTTGATCCCAAAGGTCCTTTTTCATGAGGTAACTGGACTTTCTTGTTTTTCTTTGAAGACATTTTGCTTCTCATCCAAGAAGGTTCTTCAGCTCTGACTGGTTGGTGGGGAGAATGTAGGAGCTGAAGAAGCTTCTTGGATGAGAAGAAAAATGTATTCAAAGAAAAACAAGAAAGTCCAATTGCCTCATGAAAAAGCACTTTTGGGATACTGTATCCATAACATGGATGCCTGGGAATCTCCATAGACATTTATCACAGTTTACCAAAACAGCTGAAAGATCAAATAGATACAAACTGGATGTGTTATTCTCATCCTGCTCTCAACAGAGATCACCTTCAAGCCTGTCCGATGATTTTCCATCCCATAATCAGCCCTTACACCTGATTGAAAGAGATCCAGATAATCACTTTCAGTCAGTATCCTCTAGACCTTCATAGTGACATTTTCCACAACCTTCCCTAGGAAGGGAAGATGGGAAACTAGATGAAAATCATCCATACTGGTGGGATCCAGTATATTTTCCTAAGGAGGAGGCAGATGAAGCCTTCTTACATGGTGCTGCAACAATACATTAATCACAATCTTGTGATGAATAGGAGGGACAAGGATCTAACAGGAAAGTAGTTGTATTCACAGTCCTGAGGACCCTCTCCACTTCCTCAGGTCAACAGGATCAAACTGATCCCAAATAATTGGATAAGTTCACTCCTTTGGCATCTCTAATGGTATATAATGGTTGGGAAGAAAAAGGGGAAGTTTTCTTTTTTAGCAGGGATAGAAACAGCTATGAAGAATGAGGGAAGGAAAAAGGGAGAAGGAATGAGGAAGACCGATGGAGAGAAAGAAACACAAAAGAGTTGCTCAAATTTTCTCTGAAATTTGCAGGCATTTTATATTTCAATGCAAGTCTAGTAAATTTAAAAGAATTGCAATGAAATTCTAACATCAATATTTGGGATATTAGTAAAATATCTCACATTTTTTAAATGTCCCATTTTCTTTCCTTTCCATCATATTTGAAATGTTACTTAAATTGACACTGGGTATATCATGGATTTATCCAACCCACAAGAAAGTACTTGAGCTTCAGAGTACTCTCCTTTGAATTTTAATGTATGATTTAAAATCTGAAAATAATTTAGGGGCTTTAGGAGTTTGGGGTACTAAGTGTTAAAATTATGTGGCTACACAAAAAAAGACCAAGAGTCAAACAGATAATTCATGAAAAAGACATCATTAAATTCTTTAATTTAAGGAACCAAAATGACATAACAATGTTTGCAGGTCTCAAATAAATATTTGATTTCACAGTTTATTTCCAATAAATGGGTGAGATTAAACTTAAGAAAAGAAGTGCAGTGATGAAAATGCTACCATAAGATCCAAGGTCTAACATGTATCTATACAGAACCATGTATGAAATTCCAGAGCCGATTAGTTCCTGCTCAGAATTGACTACCACAAACATCATTTTTAGCAATAATATCAGAAGAAATATTAAGCCTAGAACAAAGAGAAAGAATATAGTTATAACCTGGGAAATCAAAACAGACTAAAAGATAAAGCAAGCAAGCAACAAGTAGGAAAGTTAAAGAGAGGGGAAGGGAAGGGAAGGGAAGGGAAGGGAAGGGAAGGGAAGCGAAGCGAAGCGAAGCAAAGCAAAGCAAAGCAAAGCAAAGCAAAGCAAAGCAAAGCAAAGCAAA
>JAKJMR010016338.1:182681-208765 GCA_024449315.1 Daboia siamensis
GAAAGGAAAGGAAAGGAAAGGAAAGGAAAGGAAAGGAAAGGAACCTTGATCATGAATATCCCAAGTTTTGCATTTAAATATCTTTGATATCACTCCAACCCACTTCTGGTAATACTGATGATGCAGCCATTGCAAAAGTGACATCTTCAAGTTTTTCTGTTGATTAAGTGCTCTCTTTTGTTCAGTTCAAGTCGCAAGAGAATAATATAGCATTTGGGAGCAAAGATGCAAGCCAGCAATCCGGCACTGGAGGATAGAATGGAGAAGATCTCCACAGTGACCATATATTTTCCTTTGGTGGTCAAGTGAGTTGGAACAAAAGTCAGCCAGACACTGCAAAACACCAACATGCTGAAAGTGATGAATTTTGCTTCATTAAAAGTATCTGGCAACTTCTGAGCAAAGAAAGCTATAATGAAGCTGGCAATGGCCAATAAGCCCATGTAGCTCAAAACAATGTAAAACATGATGGGTGATGACTCATTGCACTGAAGAACAACTTCTTCACTCATTGAAAGCATATCAGTCTCTGGGAAGGGAGGAGATGTTGCAATCCACACAACACAGATCCCTACTTGAAGAAAAGTACAAGAAAAAACAATGGAGCTGGCCACTCTTTTCCCTGTCCACTTCTTTATCTTGGATCCTGGCTGTGTGGCCATGAATGTCAGAATTACAATAAGGGTTTTTGCCAATATGCAAGTTACTGCCAGGGTGAAAATGATCCCAAAGATTGTTTGATGGAGGAGACATGTTATTGTTAGTGGTCTTCCAAGGAAGAGCAATGAACAAAGAAAACAGAGCAGAAGCGAGATGAGCAGAAGGTAGGAAAGGTCACAATTGTTGGCTTTCACTATGTGAGTATTGTGATATTTCCAAAATGTCTTCAGGATCTGAACAATAATAACAGAGAACAAGTCTGTACAAGTGGCTATGCTGATACCTAATGGTTCTTTGTTAGACAAGTAGCTAATGACCTTTGGAATGCATCTGCTCCGTTCCTTGTTTGCATACTGATCTTGTGGGCATTTGAAACAATTATCCATCTCTGCAAAAGTTCACAAAATTAAAAGGAATAATGTAATCATGTCTCTGTTTTTAATGCCTTCTATTAGCAATATAGTACAGTTGAAGTTGTAGTGACATTTTTTCCCCAAGGTTGAATTGGAAATGACATAATAGTTGGCTTATAACTGGATGAATGAACAAAGAACATCACTTTTTACGTGATAAGGTGTCTCTGGTTAACCTGACTTAACATTAAGCCTAAAGATTGTGGCATGAACCAATATCTCCATAGAAATTTAGGCAATATTCTCTGGAGCATGTACTAATGTTATTTTTGTTATTGTTTACATATATCATTTCCCCTTTGCATGAACATAGAGTAGCTGAAAAGAATGGCTTTTTTTAAGGAAATATTCTGAAGTATAATGAAAACAAAGCAAATCATGATATTTATGAATGAGATTGTGAAAAATATCCATTGCCAAGCAGAATGAAAAGAATGAGTGATGCCACCTGGCCAGTATGGTTTCAGTAGATGCAAAACTGGATACAAGCCAAAGGAAGGTGAATGTCTCCTGGTCAAAACTTCCCCATTTTGTTTCTGCTGAAGGCTAGATCTAGGTGGAGACAACATGTCTGGAATTGGTATTATTGGTTTACCAGTTAATGTAAATAGATTTTCTGGTAATCCTAATTAAGAAGTGGTCCAAGCATGTTAAACAGCTTTTTGGTTTTTACATTCCATTTTCTCAACACACATATACTGTAGGACACTGTAAAGACAAGTAGGATGTGATTATTCATATTATAAGAAAGGGAGTAAACAGCTATATAAAAAAATGTTGCATTAGTCTTTTGTTGTAGCTTATTTTTATTTTATTTTTTATTTTTATTACATTTATATCCTGCCCTTCTCCGAAGACTCAGGGCGGCTTACAAGCTTAGCAGTAGCCTTCATTCTATGTATATGCCTGCTTGTTAGGGCTTTCACACACACTCCAAGCGGCATTATTACAAATTCAGCTTATTGCCCCCAACAATCTGGGTCCTCAGTTTACCTACCTCAGAAAGATGGAAGGCTGAGTCAACCTTGAGCCTGGTGGGATGCGAACCTGCACTAATTGCAGGCAGCTGGTGTTACTTAAGGAGGCATTAGCCCACTGCTCCACCAAGGACCAGTGTTGTTGTTGTTGTTATTGTTGTTGTTGTCTATTTTCTTTTAATCTTTTCTCTACCCACCTCACCTGTTTTGTTAGATATCCATCCTTTGGGACAAGGCACACAATTGTAACAACAAAACGGTTCTCCTTCCTTTGTTTCCTTCTGATAGCCAGGCTGACAATTGGTATTACACAGAGAGATAGGCTGTGACTGTTGGCAAGGTAATATGAAAAGGATCATCCTCATAGATATGAGCTTGGGTTACAACATCGCATGCAGTGACACTTTTTAGTTTCTAAGTAGAATAACTCTTACTGAAACTTTTTTCAAGATGAAATAAAGCACAATTCTTTAATATTAAATAATCAATTTAACTGAGATTTCTACAGTTGGCAAAAAGTGTGAATTTTGTGTGAGGGAGATAATCCTGTTTTAGAAGGTCTACTACATTAGTATTAGCATCTCCAAATGGTGTTTTTTCACATCATGAAAATTTTGATTTTGGAATTCCAAATTATCAATAGACATAATTATCAATTATCCATAGCGTTGTTGTTGTTGTTAGTTGCGAAGTCGTGTCCGACCCATCGCCACACTATGGACAATGTTCCTCCAGGCCTTCCTGTCCTCTATCATCTTCTGGAGTCCATTTAAGCTCACACCTACTGCTTCAGTGACTCCATCCAGCCACCTCATTCTCTGTCGTCTCCTTCTTCTATTGCCTTCAATCTTTCCCAGTATTAGGCTCTTCTCCAGTGAGTCCTTCCTTCTCATTAGGTGGCTGAAGTATTTGAGTTTCAACTTCACATACTATTCTGGTCACCACCTATCATGGTCTGGGTATCCAAAGAATTAAACCCGGAAGTAGAGGATGTCACAATAGATACAAATTTATGGTCAGATCATAATGCAGTTATAATCAGATGGAAAGGTCAGAAGAAAAGAAGGAGGTGGAGCCTAAAAAGAGCAATTTTGAACCAAAAGGAATTTAAATCTAAGATGGAAGAGCAAATGCATATATTCTTCCAAACAAATAAGAAAGAAGATATGAACACCCAAAACCTATGGGATACAGCCAAAGCAGTTATGAGGGGAGTTGCAACTGTGTACATGGCCAGTGACAATAAAAAAGGCAATGCCAAAAAAGCCTAGAGAAAGAACATAGGAAATTGGAAACACAACTACAAAAAACCCCGCAAAGTTGGGATGTGAAACAACAATTAGATCTAATCAAACACAAACTGAATATTATGGAAAAGGAGGAACTGGCGCAGAAAATGAAAGATGCTAGACAAAATTTTTTTGAACATGCGAACAAACCTGAGCGATGGCTGGCCTACAGATTGAAGAAACAAAAAGACAAAAGATGAATTAATAAATTATGTAATAAAAAGGAGGAGATTATCTATCAGAGTTAAGGGAAAAAAACATGATGTATGAATTCTATAAGAAACTGTATAAAGATGAAGAAAGTATTAGTGAAGATAAAATACTACAATGCCTCTAGAAAGCTGACCTATTGAAGGTCCTGGAAGAAATAGAAAACATCTTAAATAAGGATATAACACACCAAGAAATTACAGGGGCAATTTAAAAGCAAAAAAGCAACAAAATGCCAGGCCCAGATGGACCATCTGAAATATATAAGAACTTTCAAGAATTTTTAGATCCAATCTTAGTAGATGTATTTAATGAAGTGTTAAAAAAGCAAAGACCATGACCTCATGGGAAGAAACAATTGTTACATTAATACCCAAGGAAAATTCTGATCTGACACTTATCCAAAACTAGAGGCCCATATCACTACTTAATTCGGATTATAAATTTTTTTTGGCAATAATGGCAGAAAGATTGAAAAGGTTTTTGGCTGAATTCATCCATCTTGACCAAAATGGTTTTTTGCCTAAGAGACAGATGAGACATAATGTCAGGATTATACTAGACTTGTTGGAATACTATGAGACCCACAATGAAAAACGTACAGTGCTTGTTTTTGTCAATGCGCAGAAAGCATTTGACAATGTTAAATAGGATTTAATGCTGAACCAGTTAAAACATATGGAATTTGGCGAAAAGTTTATAAATATGTTTAAAGCAATTTATTTGAAACAGAAAGCAAAAGTAGTAATAAACGGAGAAACTACCAAAAGTTTTCAAATACAAAAAAGCATAAGACGAGGCTGCACATTATCTCCATTACTATTTATCCTCTCTCTAGAAGTCTTGACTAGAATAATTTGGAAAGAAGAATAAATTAAATACTTAGAAACCAAAAAGGAAATATTCAGTTTACAGGCCTATGCAGACAATTTGGTTTTCATCATGGAAGAGCCCTTGAAGTCTTGTGTAAGGTTGTTGGAAGTATTAGGAGAGTATGGAGAAGTAGCAGGCTTAAAGATTAATAAAGAAAAAAAACTAAAATGTTAGTTAAGAATATGATGAAACTACAAGAAAATGAGCTAGTTGGGAAATTAAATAATTAAATTAAAATTCTTAGTGTGGTAGAAAGTATCATATTGCTTATTGCTAGTACTGACCAAGGAAAAACTTAAGGGTACTAGATTAAATATTCTGAAAGCTTTTCTTGGTTCCCTCAACTCACTGCATAATGAAGAAAATCTAGAGAATTCTAGTCAGAAACACATGACAGTTTCTGGAAGAACTGGTATAGGATTCCTCTGAGGAAAGGAATATATTTTAATCTACATTCACTGGAATTAATGGCATAAACATTTATTTAAAAAAATCAAGTCTTTCAACAAATGATTATATGATGGTTTTTTACCTGGTTAAATCCATGATGCCATACTATCTCTTCTTCCTTAATGATAAGTTTTTTATGTGGAGGTCCCATGGATCCATCCTTCCAACTTTCACTCCAATAAAAATTGGTTTGGTAATGAGATCCAATTTATGATGTCAAATCCTGCAAGCAGACAGCCTTCCTGGTCAAAGGAAATTTTATCTCCAGCACTGTTGTTAAATGATAATCTCTTCAACAGATGAGAAAGCTGAAATGGGAAACAAAAAGTGATTGAGGTTTTGCTCGATCCAGTTCTGGATTCAGGGACATTGTAAAGGAGGCTCAGCTGACAGCAAAAAAGTCATTTCAGCATCACACAGAATAATTTTATTTGTTAAACTATCTTACATAAATACTTCTCTAGTCGTATTGCTTTATTTTGTGATTGGTTAACTTTGGGTTTGAAAAGAAAACATGAGAATTTTGGAAAAAAATGAAATAAAGAGTGGAACACTGTATTTTTCAATTCACATTCATAATATAATTTTTAGACTTCAGTTATCATTATATCTCATATATACAATTGAATATATTGTTATATCCCACAGTTTGATGTTCTTCTCTACATAGGATATTATATAGTATACTATATGCTATTGTATCTCACAAATTAATATTCTTTCTTTGTTAACTGAAATTTCAATCATTTTACGAAAATGAATTCAGGGTGGCAGTTAAAGTTTAATCAACCAGAATACAACATTTATTAAATATAACTATAGATGCTCATTAATTATACTGGCTAGGACAGATAGATACTACAACTCTGGCATAGGAAAAGTACCAGACATCATTTTCTATGCTACAACTGTTGAGCCATTACCTGCCAGAGCTGCTGATTCAGATGTTTTCTTCTCTCCCTTCCATCCATTGCCTTGTGTCTGGAGACTGATGCATAGATGGCATGTAAGGCATGAGCCACAGAATAAACAGCATTGTAGATGCTATAGCTTTGGCCTGAAATCCTCATTGGAAAGACATGCTCAGGAATGTCTTCCAGTTTTTCCATCCCTGTGCAGGCATCCCTGTTCTTAGGATAGAACCTAGAGTCCTGGGATGGACAGTCAAATGTCCGAGCCCAGAAATGTCTGGTGAAACCATCCCCTTCTGAATTCAAAGGGTTTCTCTTCTGGAGAAATTGCTGGAATCCCTGGATTTCCTCAGAATGAACTATAAAGGAAAATAAACCATGGAATTCAGGCCAGTTAGAAGCTGCAGTTATGTTTTTCAGCTCCATCCCAGCAGTCATAAGCCAAACATGGCCTTTAGGTTTTTCTATCAGATATTCAAATTTGGAGAGCAACCATCTCAAAATCATAATGGAGCGCATTGGTTTCACTATTGATGACTTCATAGTAAGTTTGTTCTAAACATTTCATGTCATTTTCTCTACGACACAAAATGAATGTATATATGTTTGCAATACAGATACCATTTTTTGCAAATTCTGGAATTATTTTGTTCATGACCCTCTCTAAATGCATCCCATTGGCAATAAAGAATTCAATCCAATTCCAGCTGAAATGCTGGATTAATTTTATAATCCCTCTATACTGATAAAGTACATTTGGAATCATTTGAAAATAGTAAAGCAGATGGTCCTTTTTCTGTTACCACCATTCCAGAGCCATATATGAACTGAAAAGACATTCAGATAAGAAATTCAATTTTTCAAAATGTCAGTAATAATAAAAGACCTCCTTACTGAAACCTTTTGCACTTAAAAGATTTTAATGTCTCCATCCAAAAGTCTTTTATTGTTGTTGTTTTTTTAAAAAATCTATATTTTAATAAATCATGTTTTAGGTGAAAAATAATGAAATTCATTCCTGTTTTGCAATAATATAGGAGGCAGTGAAATATAGATGACACTAAGAATATAGATGACACTAAGCTGGCAGGAATAACTAACACCTCAGAAGACAAACTCAGAATCCAAAAAAGATCTTGATAGACTTCAACTATCCAATGAAATGATATTTAATGTGGAGAAAAGCAAGATTTTACACTTAGGCAGGAAAACCTAAGCTTAAAGTACAGATTAGGGAAAACCTGGCTCAAAAACAGTAACTGTGAATGGGATCTTAGAGTCCTAGTGGACAATCACTTAAATATGAGCCATCAGTGTATGGTAGCAGCCAAAACAAGCTAATACAATCTTTAGTTAGGCATAGAATCAAAATCACGTGAAGTATTGGTACCATTTTATAAAGCCTTGAAATGGCTAGCTTATATTGTAAAAGTAAAAAGTTGAGATATGAAGCTGATACTCAACTTTGCTGCACCAAGGGATGTCAGAAATCAAATACTTTTTTCTCTCTTCTCTACCTCACTTCCCTATTGTCTTTTCTCTTCCCCATCTTGTCCACTATTTACTTTTGTGTTTACATTGTCTCATATACTGTAAACTAATAAAACTTTAAATGATCTAAAAGCTGAAAATATGGCTTTGATGGGAACATACAAAATATACAGATAGATCTTGGCTATCTCCTGTATTAGCGTTTGGTAGGTCTTTCATTTCATGCAAAAATGGGCATGATAAAGGACCAAAATGGCAGGGACCTAACAGAGGCAGAAGAGATTAAGAAGAGGTGGCAAAATTACACAGAAGAACTAAACGAGAATGAGCTTAACATCCCTGATAATTACAACAAGGTGGTCACTGACCTCGAGCCAGACATCGTAGAATGTGAAGTGAAGTGGGCCTTAGAAAAGCTGAGCAACAACAAAGCTAGTGGAGGTAACAGTATTCCAGCTGAGCTATTCAAAATCTTAAAAGACGATGCAGTAAAAGTTCTACACTCAATTTGCCAGCAAATTTGGAAAACTCAACAGTGGCCACAGGATTGGAAAAGATCAGTTTACATTCCAATTCCAAAGAAAGGCAGTGCCAAAGAATGTTCAAACTACCACACCATTGCACTCATCTCTCATGCTAGTAAAGTTATGCTTAAAATCCTACAAGCTAGACTCCAGCAGTATGTAGATCAAGAACTACCAGAAGTACAGGCAGGATTTCGAAGAGGCAGAGGAACTAGAGATCAAATTGCTAACATACGCTGGATCATGGAGAAAGCTAGAGAGTTCCAGAAAAACATCTACTTCTGCTTCATTGACTACGCTAAAGCCTTTGATTGTGTGGATCATAACAAACTGTGGCAAGTCCTTAAAGAGATGGGTGTACCAGACCATCTTATTTGTCTCTTGAGAAACCTATATGCGGGCCAAGAAGCAACAGTGAGAATTGGACACGGAACCCTTGATTGGTTCAAAATTGGGAAAGGAGTCCGGCAAGGCTGTATACTGTCGCCTTGCCTATTTAACTTATATGTAGAGCACATCATGAGAAAGGCAGGGCTAGATGAATCAAAAGTTGGAATTAAGATTGCTGGAAGGAACATCAACAACCTAAGTTATGCAGATGATACCACTCTAATAGCAGAAAATGAAGAAGAACTAAAGAGCCTCTTATTGCGAGTGAAGAAGGAGAGTGCAAAACTTGGGTTGAAACTAAACATTAAGAAAACCAAGATCATGGCATCTGGCCCTCTCAATTCCTGGCAAATAGATGGGTAAGAAATGGAGGTAGTGACAGATTTTATTTTCCTGGACTCCAAGATCACTGCAGATGGGGATTGTAGCCAAGAAATTAAAAGGCGCTTGCTCCTTGGGAGGAAAGCCATGGCAAATCTAGACAGCACACTAAAAAGCAGAGACATCACCCTGTCAACAAAAGTACGTATAGTCAAGGCTATGGTCTTCCCAGTTGCAATGTATGGCAGTGAAAGCTGGACCATAGGAAAGGCTGAGCGCCAAAGAATTGAAGCCTTTGAATTTTGGTGCTGGAGAAGACTCCTGCGAGTCCCTTTGACTGCAAGACGATCAAACCGGTCAGTCCTAGAGGAGATCAACCCTGACTGCTCTTTAGAAGGCCAGATCCTGAAGCTAAAACTCAAATACTTTGGCCACCTAATGAGAAGGAAGGACTCACTGGAGAAGAGCCTAATGCTGGGAAAGATTGAGGGCAATAGAAGAAGGGACGACAGAGAATAAGGTGGCTGTATGGAGTCACTGAAGCAGTAGGCATGAGCTTAAATAGACTCCAGAAGATAGTAGAGGACAGGAAGGCCTGGAGGAACATTGTCCATAGGGTGGTGATGGGTCAGACAGGACTTCGCAACTAACAACAACAGGTCTTTGATGATCCAGTGAATACAATCATTTCCCCAACCTTCTCCTCATTTTCCTCCTCCTCCTCTATCTTCTTTGGTCAATAGTAGCAATAGGAAGTATGTGCAGACATGAAAAACCTCTCATACATTTTCTGTCTTCTTTTCCACATATACATATCCTACCTGTGGATTCTTGTAAATGCCCAAAATATTGGACTTTTGATGGGAGCGTTCAGAAGTCAGATCTTCAGTAACTGCCAATAGAGTGTCCTGGATTCCACACTTGTAGTTGGGCACGAGGTTGTTTTTTGAAGAGAGAAATTCTATTGCAGCATGATAGGTCCATTTGGAATTTAAATAGCTGTCATAAATATTCAATCCCAGTGTAATGTTCGGTAACATCCTGGGGTTTTCATTGATTTCCTTTACAGCAAAAGCCAGAGCTAAGATTTGCTGGTAATTCTCAATCATTACTCTGCACACAGGTTTTCATTATATGCTGTTAGCATTGGACATATTTTTAGTTCACCATTTCATTGTCTGCTTTTTAGTAATTTTCATTGTAATGTTTCTTGTCCATTAAAATATTTTAGGTATTGATTAGGAATGAAATTGTTGTTTTAATAGGCAGTAGATTTGAGAATTAAATTTCCTAATTTGGGGTCCTTGGTTCACTCTGAGATTGTTTGTTTAATGCAGACATTTCACTACCCAAACTAGTAACATCATCAATGCTGGTTATGTTACCTAGTTGGGTAATGAAATGTCTGCAAGAAAACAAGGAAGCTCAGAGAGCACCAAGGACCCGTCATTTCAACTCTGAGCTACAAATATACTCCTTTATTTCCTAATATTTGACCAGCCATCTCATCCACTAAGAGTGGTCTGGTTAGCCCAGTTTTTCTTAAAAGAATTTGTTTTCTTTATTATCACTCTTCAAATTATAAGGGAAAAATGAACATGTATAACCTTGGGAACATAAGTGAGCATCTCACAGAGTGCCTTATAAGGTTGACTACAGGTAAAGAGATATTTTTAGGAGGGTGGGATTTTATTTTTGAGTTGAATAGGTCACTTTCTAGTGATTTTATGCAGATTCTTTCATCCTTTATAATAAGAAACAATGAGAAATAACTAGAGCAAAGGAAAAACTATTTGATAGATAGGTATAAAGTGATGAAAATTTAAAATCAAAATAATTTAAGCATACAATTTCTCACAATATTGTTAGGACATGTTTAAAAAGGCAGGATATTTATCTATGTGCATGGAAGCACTCTATATTGCTGAAAATTATGTGAATAGCACCTTTTTACCTAATATATTCTTGAAATTCAACTATCCATTAGATTTCATGTATGCTACATTTCAATGACAGATATTTCCACGCAGTAGAACCATAACAGAATCTATGTTCACAAGTCCACGCTTTAAATTTTTTTTAAAACAAAATTAACCATTTAATTTCAAAACTGAAGTTGTAATAATAATAAAACATTGGCATCAGTGGGTAAAAAAAGAGGGGGACAGAGTATATATTCACTGTTCAGTTATTTCTTTCAAATTCTTGGGTTTGCATATTGCTTCTCACAGAAGATATCTATCCCAGGCAGTTCTTCTTTTACTGGTTGGGTGGAATTATTTTGTAAGAAGTGCTAGATATGTTTTTTGAATGTTTGGCCCTACCAAGAATGAAACATAAGTATGCAAGAAAAAAAATCAAGAAGTAATACCAACGTCTCTGATAAGGCAGGTTTGAGAGGAAGTTGGTTGAAGTCTATTTTCTTGTCATTTATCGTAGACAAAGAAATGATACTTCCATAGATGAAATCACCTGACTGTGAATATCTGTGAACTCTTGGTGGGGAATGCCATACCCTACATTTAGCAACCTGAGTTTGGCTCACTGTGTGAGGAAACAGAAGAAACAGAAATATTTATTTATTTTATTTATTTATTTTATTTTAATTCCATTTATATCCCACCCTTCTCCGAAGACTCAGGGTGGCTTACAAGCTTAGCAGTAGCCTTCATTCTATGTATATGCCTGCTTATTAGGGCTTTCACACACACACCCAAGCAGCATTATTACAAAGTCAGCTTAATTGCCCCCAACAATCTGGGTCCTCATTTTACCTACCTTGGAAGGATGGAAGGCTGAGTCAACCTTGAGCCTGGTGGGACGCGAACCTGCACTAATTGCAGGCAGCTGGTGTTACTTAAGGAGGCATTAGCCCACTGCTCCACCAAGGCTCTTTATAGCTGTTTCTGAATCCAAGCAGCGACCTATTTGTTCTGAAGGAAAGTTTAAGAAATCAAAATTAGACTTGAAAAAAACTTGAAAAACCCTCATTTCAGTTCTGAGCTACAAATATACTCCTTTATTTCCTAATGTTTGACCAGCTATCTTGTCCACTGAGAGTGGTCTGGTTAGCCCAGGTTTCCTTAAAAAGAGTTTTTTTCGCTTTATTATCTCTCTTTCAATTATAAGGGAAAAATGAAAATGTATAATCTTGGAACATAAGTGAGCATCTCATAGAGTGTCTTATAAGTTTGACTATAGGTAAACAGATATTTTTTAAGGGGGTGGGATTTTATGTTTGAGTTTAATAGGTCATTTTCTAGTGATTTTATGCAGATTTTTTCATCCATATTTTGTTCATGAGAAATAACTAGAACAAAGGAAAAACTATTTGATAGTTATAAAAACATGATAATTTTTAAATAAAAAATAAATAAATATCCAGTTTCCCACAGTATTGTCAGAACATATTTAACAAGGCAAGATATTTGTCTATATACATGGAAGCATTCCATATTGTTGGAAATTATGTGAATAGCACCTTTTTACCTAATATATTCCTGAAATTCAACTATCAATTAGATTTCATGTGTGCTACTTTTCAATGACAGATGTGTGAGGAAACAGAAATATTGTCAATATTGTGAATTCAAATATGCCATTCAAAGGTATATCCCTGTGTTCTCCCATTCCCTGAATTATTATGAGCAAAAAAATTGTTTCTTACAGCAAAACAATTATTCTGTTCATTTTGGGATTATAACCTTGTATTCTCTGTCCCATGACTAAATAGCAGGGATCAATAATAATAGCACAGAAACCTTATATCTATTTTAACTATAATATTTATAGAATTCTTCCTCCTCTGCTCTGCTCATAACATCCTCATTTTCCGTAGCTACTTTATTTATCTTTGGTATATAATTAATATAGAGGAAAAGGACCATATTTGTTGCAAAATAGTATGTGGATTTCATTGCACTGCAATGGAGAACTTTTTTGTGTGCTCAAGAATCCCAGGATCCAATGTCCCCAGTGTCTTTTAAAATCATTAACCTGCCTCCCTGCCTCCTCCCACTCCTGCCTCCCTGCCTCTTTGCCTCCCTACATGTTGCCTTCTGCCTCATTACCTCCTATAGTAAAATTAAACATATATTTGCTGACCTCCCAAACTGTTAATGAGACCTGTCCCAATTACTAAGAAAGGACTGAATGTCATTCAGAGGAGAACTTTCTTGCTTAGTTAAGGAGCCCAATTCTAACTTTGAAATCATAGCTGCACTTAATTCTAAAGTTGTCTCTGATCCCTTACCAGTGTTGATTAGTTAATAAAGAAGGCATTGCATGTAATTGGTCATGTTATTATTTTGCAAAATTTAGTCATTTCAGTTCACATTTAAGTTATACCTGTGGTAACTTTGTGAATAAAATGACATTTCTTGTTACTTTTTCTGCCTAATATAAGGAGTAGACCAACCACGGTAAAGAAACATATAGATGGCAGAACACATTATCTCCATGGCCACTTAAATAATTAGATAACTATTATATTGCAATATGTTGAGGGCAAAGTATAGAGACACTAGAGGCATGCCTTTGCTAAGGGATCCGTCCCTAGGATTAAAACAGAAGCCCTTAGCAGCCCAAGGCATTGAAAGGCTAGTAACAGTCGGCTATGGCAAAGGTTGGAAAGCTTTCATAATTCAAAATGTCATACCCAGAGCGATGGAGCTCGTACGTCTCATGAGTCAAGAAGTACCTAAGAGCAAACCAGATTAGGGAAGATGGTTTAAAGGCTGCTAAATTGCTATGCATGTGTGGCCAGGTGACTTTTGACATAGCAGAGAATCTAGTCGCCCCAGCATGTTTGGAGTCAATCACCTACCTGAGCTGAAGAGAAAACTTAAAGAGCTCTCCGTCATTGCCTGGAAACGTGTTCAAACAGAAGGAACAGCAACAGGGAGAGACAGCTGCAGAGTTTGTGGCTGCCCTGAGACAGGCATTCAGGCTATGTGACTTCCCAGACTTAGAAGATTGGTTCAGGGACTGACTGGTATGTGGCCTGAGAAACAGAAATTTACAGCACAGGCTGTTTGCGAAGGAGACCTTGATGTTCCAGGATGCTTTGAAAGAAGCAATGGCAGAAGAGACCACTGGGGCAGCTGTCAAAGCCCTATTGTCAAGCCCCTAGGCTCGACACTCACCCAGGTGGGGGGGACAGCCTCTGAGCAGCCTGCTGAGCAGCCGAAAGCCGGAAGCTGAGAGCTGGGAGCTGCTGACCTGCAGGTCAGCTGGAAATGCAAACTCCTGCGTTCCATGGCCACTGAACAGCTGGGGAGCCGGGTGACAGTTCCTAGCTCCTTGTAGGCAGGCTGGAGGGGATTTTTCTGGAGGACCTCCCTCTCTTCTGGAACTGGCCATACTTACATGGACAGATAAGGACCTCACCGGATGGCAGAATGGATGGCAGGATGGACAGCTGCAAGGACAGCAAGGGACAGCTAAAGGCTGTATCTGGGGAGGAGGGAGGGATTTATACCTTACCACCAGGATGCTGGCTTGTTGGGAAAGGGGGGGTAGAGTTGAGTGGAGCTGGGTGGGACTGCAGAGGCAGGATATATAGAGCACTGAGAGCAAACCACTCTCAGTGCTAACTGTGTTTGCTTTTCTAACGTCTGTTGAATTTTGTGTTCCTATTTCCCGGTTTCCTGTTTTTTTGTTCTGTGTTTGGTGGGGAAAGAATCCAGGATCATTACGGACCTGAAAGATTAAAGTTAGCATTCAGCTGCCTTGTTACTTTTACCAGTCCTAGTCTGAGGCATGCTGAGGGAATGCAAGAGGCCATATCAGTGGCTGCAGAAAGCAGTCCAGCTGAGGTTGCTGAGCTGGTGGTTCCTACTGAAGGAGAAGAGGCTCAGCCAGTGATGAGACCAAAAACCTGGGATGCACCACCAGCAGTGCCAGTGAGTGAGGGCCAAAGAGCAGGTGCATCTGGGCAATCCGGTGACTGGTGGCATAGCGTGGCCTTCACCAATCCAGGTGGCAGCCAGACCCACATGCTGGCCCCGTCAAGACCCCTGATGGAGAGGAGAGAGAGGCGAGTCACTGATGACGATGATGGGGACTGGAGTTATTCCACAGCGCCCAGCCAAATCACTATGGATGTTATTGGATAACGGTTTCGTGAAGCCGGGGTCCAGGACCCACCATCGTGGTCCAGGTGGGAGGCTGGGTATGGGACAACCATGTGGTCCAACATGGAAGCACCATCAGCCAACTCAGGCCATCCTGGTTTCGATTGGCCAGTCCCAGGCTCTGACTGGGGACCTAGCATGGTGGCTTAGGCGATCCAGCTGAACAAGCATGGCCTTTGTGGGGAGATAGTATGATGACAGAGACTGGCAGAGAGAATACAGGGTCAACAACCAGACTCCTTGGGCTTTCAGGCCAGCATACTATGGGCCAATGGTCCACTCCTGCGGGTATGGGGATTGTTGGTGGTCCATGGGGTCCAGGGATGGCCTGTTGTCCCCTGCCTTTTCCAACCACACTTGATGGCAACCCAGACTGCCTGGCAATGTTCTTGAGCCAAGCTGTCAACCACCTGGACTGGTACGCAAACCTCTATCCATCACAGTGGGCCATAGTTGTTTGCAAGGCGAAGTAGAGGACTGGGTGGCTGATTTGTATACTGAACATGCCAGGGAACTGGCTGATATGGGGCATTTCCTGGATAAACTGAGGTCCTGTTTCAAAGATGTCTCAAGGGTCCATCGAACAGATGTGGAGCTCCTGACCATAAAACAACGAGACCAGCCTGCAGTAGATTACATATGGGATTTCTGATGAACTGCCAGAAGAGTGCGGTCCTTACCAGAAAGGCTGTTACTCCACCAGTTTCAAGCAGGTCTAGACTGAGACCTATGTCAAGCATGTGTGGTCAGGGGGGTTACTCGGTAGGCTACCAGAGTGGTATTGGGTGGTGGCGGACCTCGCGGGGCTGCGTGACTTCCGGAACAAAGGGAAGGAACAGGTTGTGCCCCATAGAGAAACACTGAAGAATGAAGCATGCAAGATCCCTATCCCTGGTACGGGTTTCTCTGGGGTTCCCTCTCAGATGACGTTCAGGTGTTTCAGGTGTGAAAGGCCAGGTTACCGAGTGGTGGAATATCCCTTTCCTGTTCCACAGGAACCTGTACCAACTCCACAGAAGGGTGGCCCCACACCAACACCAAAGAAGGGACCCGAGCAGTCATGGGAAGCTAAGCAGATTGCAGTGGTTACACCTTGGCAGAAGGTCCAGGAGAGAGAGGAGACACCGACAGCCACTCGAAGCCACTATTGGAGTCCGAGAGCAAGGAGGAGCCCATAGATGATCCCATGGTAAGTGAGCCCAAACGCCTTTTGCACTGCCAATTGTCTTGATGAGTCCGCAAATAGACTAGAGGGTAGAACACAAGGTTTAATTGACTGGATGCACCCGTTGCCTGATTAGCCAGGCCATGGTGGTAGAGGTCTGGATTAGAGTGTACCAGCTAGCCAAGCCCATTTGGTTTGAACAGGTGGATGGGTCCCTCCTGGGGGGGGGGGCTCCAGTAACCTATGTGACTGAGCCTGTTCGGCTAGAGATGGGGGAGCATTGCGAAGTGCTCCGGTTCATTGTGGTGCCTTCCATGACTGAGGCCCTGATCTTAGGGCTAGCGTGGTTGGATATGTAGGGCCCACTATTTGGTGGGATAATTAGAGATTAAAGATCAGGACAGGACCCCAGCCCCGAAATGAAAACGATAAAAGGAACAGTAGGAGCCAGGGGTGTGTTGAGGAGAAGGGATCCTATCTGGCAGTGTATGCAGATCTAGTGGAAGTGTTTAGCGAACAGGAATGCGATGTTCTGCTGTCTCACTGGTCGACCAATTTTGCCATCAATATTGGGCCCAGAGCCAAACTTCCAAAACCACTATGTACGCCATGACACCTCAGGAACTGGAGGAACTATGACGGTACATAGACCAGAACCTGGCAAGGGGGTTTATCCAGCCAGCCCATTCCCAGATAGCGGCTCCTGTTCTCTTCAGAGAGAAGAAAGACAGCTTGTTGCAGTTATGCGTGGAATTCCATGGCATCAATGATGTCTGTGTCGAGAACCTTTACCCCCTTCTTCTCATCAAAGATTTACTGGCACATCTACCAAAAGGGAAGGTGTTTACCCGATTAGACTTGAGGGAGGCTACTACCGAGTCGATATAAAATGAGGAGACGAGTGGAAAATAGCCTTCAACTGTTTTCACTCAGGAGTTACCAAATCTGGGTGATGCCTTTTGGGTGCAGGGGTCCCCCGTGGTGTTTATGCAATTGATTAATAATGTTCTGCATGAGCATTTGTACCATGGGGTGCTTGTTTACCTGGTTGATATTCTAATCTGTACTGACACCCTCAATGAGCACATGAAACTAGTGAGACAGAAGCTGGAAAAACTGTTGAAGGCATGCCTGTTTGTCAAGCTTCCCAAGTGTGCATTCTACCAGGCCCAACTCAATTACTTTGGTTATCGGATATCAGGGGCGGCATAGAAATGGACCCAAACAAGGTAAAGGCTGTGTTGGAGTGGCAAGCCCCTCAAACCTATTGCCAGTTGCAAAGTTTCTTGGGGTTTGCTAATTTTTATAGGAAGGGACGTGGTGGCTCAGTGGGTTAGGACGCTGAGCTTGTCAATCTGAAGGTGGGCAGTTTGGCGGGTCGAATCCCGAGTGCCGTGTAGCAGAGTGAGTGCCTGTTACTAGTCCCAGCTTCTGCCCACCTAGCAGTTCGAAAGCACGTAAAAATGCAAGTAGAAAAATAGGGACCACTCCGGTGGGAAGATAACAGCGTTCCGTGCGCCTTTGGTGTCTAGTCATGCCGGCCACATGACCACGGAGATGTCCTCGGACAAGCGCTGGCTCTTCGGCTATGAAACGGAGATGAGCACCGGCCCCTAGAGTCGGAAACGACTAGCACGCATGTGCGGGGGAACCTTTACCTTTACCTTTATAGGAACTTTAACCATCATTCGCAGCAGTGGCTCTGCCCCTGATGGACCTACTCCACATGAAACATGTTTCGACAAAACCATGACCCACCCAGCTAATAGAGGGACCATGGCATGTCAAATGGTGTTTGAGGACTTGAAGAGCCTATTTTTGAAAGAACCGGTTTTATTGCATCCCAATCCTGAAGAGCCGTTTGTGGTTCAAGCCAACACCAGCAATGTTCCAGTAGGGGTGATCCTACTACAAAGGAACATGAATGGGATGTTGCAACCTTGTGCATACACATCCCAAAAATTGATGAGCACCGAGAGAGCCTGGGTTGTTTGGGAGAAAGAAGCGTATGTGGTTTGTTGAGCATTATCGATCTGGCGGCATCTGTTGGAGGGGGCAACAGTACCTTCAAGGTGTGGACAGATCACAAAAACCTTGAGGTGCTGCAAACACCCAGACGCCTTTCTCCCAAACATGTCCGCTGGGCACAATATTTCCAGTGGTTCCAGTTTCAGCTATGGTATGTGCCAGGGGGCAAGAACTTCCTTGCTGATGCTCTCTCGTGGATGTCACAATACAAGAGTAAACGGGAGGAGGTAGTGCAACCATTCATACCATCCCAATGACAGACAGCAGCACGAGCAGTACCCCATAGCATGGATGTTGACATGATTCAGGAACTCCATAAGGCAGTCCAGAGCAATCCTTGGGCACTAGAACACCCAGGTCTCCTGACAAGATGTGCTGGCCTAGCCTGGAAGGGTCACAAGTTGTCACCCCTTCCTATGGGAAGGGTTGCTCAAATGATGCCACGATACCAAACAAGCTGGGCATTTTGGGTTCCTCAAGACCCTGCATCTCGTGCAATGCCAGTTCTGGTGGCCACATATGAAAACAAACATAGAGGCGAATGTGTGGGCCTGTCATATTTGTGCCACCACAAAACACCAGATGGGGAAGCCAGTTGGTTTGGTGCAGTCAGTGGCAGACCTGACCCGGCCATGGGAAGATATTGGAATGGATTTTGTGGTAGAGCTGCCAGAGAGCAAGGGGTACACAGTGATCTGGACCGTTGTAGACCTGTTCTGAAAACAAGCCCATTTCATCCCATGCAAGGGGCTACCGTCAGCTTGAAGGTTATGTAGACAGTTCATACAGCATATCTATCACCTACATGGGGTGCCTCGGTGAATCATTTTGGATTGGGGGGTTCAATTCATGGTTAGGTTTTGGGGTATCTTCGTCTGGTCCATTGGGTCATTGCAAGGTCTCAGTTCCACGTACCACCCAAGTACCAATGGAGCAGCAGAGTGTGCCAATGCCATGGTGGAGAGGTATCTACAAAGTTACGTCTCCTACCAGCAGGCTGACTGGGTTGACCTCCTACCATTCATGGAGGTGGCTTATAACAACACCATCCACAGCAGTACTGGCTATACCCCTTTTCGAGTGGTGCATGGGCAGAATTTTGTCACCGTCCCTGAATACGAACAGGGAGACCCTACATCCTACCAACCACAGGAATTGATAACCCACGTGGATGTGGGGGTGTGTATGGGGGTAATGTGAAAAGAGCTTTGGTTAAAGCAGGGGCCAGTGCACAAGCCCAGGCTAACAAAAAATAGAGGCTACAGAAACAGTTCCGGGTGGGGGACCAAGTCTACCTATCAACCAAATACCTATGTTTAAGGGTGCCCTGTAAGAAACTAGCCCCTAAATTATTATTATTATTCTGAATCACAAAGATCATTAACCCAGTGACTGTTAGACTGCACTTGCTCCAAATCCTAGGAAAGATAAACCCGGTGTTTCACTGCAGCCTCTTAAAGCTGGCTGGGAACAATCCCTGTGAATCCAGGGTGGGAAAACCAGGTCCCGCTCAAGAAGATCAGTATGAGGCACAGGAGATCTTGGACTCCCGGTAATGAAGGGGGCAATTACAATACCTGGTGAGATGGGTGGGGCATCCTGTGGCGGACACTTCTTGGGTATGAGAACTGGATGTAGACACTGCCCAATTAGTGCATAGGTTCCATCACTGGTACCTGGGCAAACCGGGGGGGGGGAGGTGGTCGTCCGGTCCCTTAACACATCCCTAAATGTGTCTTCTTGTTTTCCAGGTGGACCCCTGGTAAAAGGTGCTGCCTGTCAAGCCCCTAGGTTTGACAGCCAGGTTGTGGGGGAAACAGCATCTGAGCAGCCTGCCGAGCAGCTGAAAGCTGGAAGCTGAGAGCTGGGAGCTGCTGACCTGCAGGTCAGCTGGAATTGCCAGCACCTGCTTTCCATGGCCACTGAACAGCTGGGGAGCCAGGTGACAGCTTCTAGCTCCTTGTAGGAAGGCTGGCGGGGATTTTCCTGGAGGACCTCCCTCTCTTCTGGAACTGGCCATACATGGACAGATAAGGACCTCACCAGATGGCAGAATGGACAGCAGGATGGACAGCTGCAAGGACAGCAAGGGACAGCTAAAGGCTGTATCTGGGGGGGAGGGAGGGATTTATACCCTACCACCAGGATGCTGGCTTGTTGGGAAGGGAGGGGTGGAGTTGAGTGGAGCTGGGTGGGACTGCAGGGGCAGGATATATAGAGCACTGAGAGCAAACCTCTCTCAGTGCTAACTTTGTTTTTCTAGAGTCTATTGGATTTTGTTTTCCTATTTCCCAGTTTCCTTGTTTTTTGTTCTGTGTTTGGTAGGGAAACAATCCAGGACCATTATAGACCTGACACCTATGACCTGTAAAGAATGCCCCCAGCCTGGTAGACATCCACCACAAGCACTCCAAAAGAACTGACAACCTAGATGAGGACAATGAGATTGACCGTGTGCAGAGGATCCCAAAAAGAGGACAGTGGCCATTTGAGAAGGCAGTTTCCTTCACTAGCTGTGCAGGCTGTGGAGGTTGACATCAGCACTCTGAGTGATGGTTTCATACCACAGTGTGCCCAGCATGTGGCAAACAGGGCCACATTGCCATTGTCTGTAAAGGTCACCAGAGGGAATCTCTACCAGAAGACTTCCCCAGGAAAGGTACAGGGGCCCCGGGGAAAAATAGAGTAGGCTTTTGCTCCAGTTGAAGGAGCATTCTGAGAAGAGGAGCCCATCACCCCCTTAAAGAAAAGCTTAGGCTAAAAGTCAAGCTTGAAGGAATTCCATGCTCAGTGGAATTGGGACACCGGGTCATCCCTATCTATAATTTTCCTAATAACCTTCAATTACATTTATGGCCACGGCAGAAAAATAGTTAAACTCAAGTAGTTGAATCTAGTATTGACTGACTTTCAAAACTCCTGCATAGTAGTTAAAGAGGAAGCTATGCTAAAAATATGATTCAAAGAGTTTGAGTGTCCCCTTGACATTGTGGTAGTCAAGGGTCAGAACACAAGCTTTATTGACTTAGACTGGTTTGATGCTCTGGGCATCCATGTGAGTGGAATCAACAGAACGCAAACAGCAGACTTGATGACTGTCTGCCAGGAATATGCTGATGTTTTCAGCCCTAGCTGAGGCAAGTACAAGGGAGCTGCAATCACCCTCCACCCTTATTCAACCATAACCCTAATCAGGATCAAGCCTTGCAGAGTGCCTTTTGCCCTTAAACCCAAGATTTATGCAGAACTACATAAATTGGTGCAGCAAACTGCGGCAACCAGTAGATAGCAGTTTGTGGAAAGCTCCCATAGTCACACATGTTAAACCCAATGATGAGGTACGCATCTGTACAGATTATAAATTCACCATTAATAAAGCACTTCAGCAGCATGCCTATCTGGTACCTGTAGTCAGTCACATTTTGGCATCACTATAGGGAGTTTGTGTATTTGCCAAATTGGACCTGGTAGAAGCATACCAGCAACTGCGCATGGATGATGCCATGGCAGAAACTCAAACAATAGTGACCCATAGGGAGGCATTCAGAGTTCGTCGTCTGCAGTTTGGGGTCAGTGTGGCCCCAGGTCTTTTCCAGAGCATGATGGAATGCACGCTCCAAAATATTCCAGATGTGTGCCCTTATTTTGATGATGTCCTCATAGCTGAGGAGTCAGCAGAAATATTGCCTGAATGGCTCAGAGCTGTCCTTCAGCACTTCCGCGACAAGCAAACCCCTCAGAGCCTCTCTCCATGGATGCTGAAGTGGTAAGTCTTTATGGCAGCCTATAGTTACAGGCTAGTCCATAAGCCCAGCAAGGAAATGGGCCATGCTAACGCACTCAGCAGGCTGCACCTGCCTCACTCAGAACCAGACCCTGCACCAGCTGCACACATCCTGGCAATCCAGGACCTGCCAGAGTCTCCCCATCATGCAGGGGATGTGGCTGCTGAAACAGTCACTGACAAAACACTGAGTCATGTTTGAACTGGGTGCTGAGGGGGTGGCCAGAAGTTAGTCCAGGAACAGAATTTCACAGCTTCATTAGAGGAAAGGATGAACTGTCAGCATATAAGGGCTGCATTATATGGGGAAGTTGGGTCATAGTCCCACACTCTATGAGGACTAGAGTCTTAGAATATCTGAATGAGGGACATCCTGGAATAGTCAGGATGAAGGCCCTCATGAGAAACTACCCATGGTGGCCAGGGTTGGACAAGGAAATTGAGGTCCAAGTGAAAGTATGCCACATTTGCCAGCAATCCAGACCTGAAATGGCTTAAGCCTCAGTACATCATTGGGAAACCACAGAAACAACATGGTTTAGGATAGACATAGATTATGATGGACCCTTCCAGGTGTTCCTCATTGTAGTGCACAGTCATTCTAAGTATCTGGAGGTCACACCTATCCCTACTATGACTATTGCCAGTACCATCCAGGAACTGTGCATAATCTTTGCCACACATGGCTTACCTGATGTAACAGTGTCAGACAATGGGGCACAATTTACTGCTGCTGAATTTCAGTCCTTTCTAAGGACTAACATAATTAGGCATGCCACTTCAGCCCCCTTTCAGCTGGCTTCGAATGGCCAAGCAGACCACATGGTCAGAACAACCAAGGAGTTGCTAAAGAGAATCATGACTGGAAATTGGCATCATTAGCTGGCAGACTTTTTACTCTGCCAGCACACAACCCCCTGCACTTCTACAGGCCACAGTCCAGAGGAACTCAGATGGGGACATCAGCTGACCACAAAGATGGACCATCTTCATCCACACTGAGTTGCATCGGACACAGCACAGCTGAAGTCCCCAAAGAACTTGCAAGTTGGCAACTGAGTTTGGGCAAGAAACTATGGTCAAGGGACATTGTGGGTGGTAGCTGTGGTTTGTAAGGTATCAGTACCACTGTCATATGAAGTGGTCCTGGAAGATGGCCATGTGATTCACTACCATATTGATCAATTGCATCAGTGGCAAGCAAATCAGACACTGGCCTCTGACAGAGATGAGAGCCAGGACCAGCTTGACAACTGCCTTGCAACAGAGTCTCAGAGTGCTTGCAAGACTCAGGGATACGTGGAAGTTGTGTTAGCTGGAGTGAGCCACCCCTGAGTGGAGGGACTGGACCTACAGAACTGGACTTGCAAATGGATCTGTTCCCCAGGTTGTTGGAAACTGCTCTGTCCACAGACATCAGATCAGGTCTACCTGGCCAGACCAGCCGTAGGGATATGATCTACCTTAAGCGACTGGGTCCAAGAGCTCTGGTCTACCCAGACAGGCAAAAGAGCTGGTAGACCGGGAACCACCGGTGGTAATGCAGTGTTTGGAGCGGTCACAGAAGCAACTGGCATATTTGCAGGACTTATGTACATTTTCTGGATATGTGAGCTATCTAGGAGGGAGGGGTGTTGTGTATTAATGTAAATTCATAAGGGCAGTTATAAATAGTTAATTGTTGTATTCATTCAAATCCTTAACTGTCTGTCTATTACTTTGCAAGCTTGTGTTTTGAGAGGGAATGTTTGCGTTAATTTCATTGGCTGCCACCTATCGGCATTCCATATAAATAGATGTCAAATGGCTGTTAGAACTGCTTCTGTGTTAACTCAATAAACATACTGTTACTTTCCACTTTTGCCTATTCAATGCCTCAAAAATCCAAGTACAAAACACTACTAACATACATTCTCAGCTATCAAATGTGCTGGGTTATTCTGAGTCATTCTAAAGAGAATAAATGGAATGGAATGGAATTCAACTGAACTGATCACAATTCAATACAATTCAGGATGTCATCCGGTATTACTGTGAAAGAGGTTGTTATGATTTTTGGAGAGAATGTTTATGTCTTGAACGATCAGTTCTGGCTCTTGAGATGAATAAAAAATATATGGGAATGATTTTTCAATCTGAATTCATTTAAATATCCAGGGCCAGGTGGACAAGACCAAGTGGCTGTTCATACCGGCATCTTGTCCATTCTATTTCATCTTTATCTATAGGGGGTGAGGTGTTACCCCCCCTTAGATAGGGCTCACAACTTGGGTGTCCTCCTTGATTCACAGCTCAGTTTTGAAGTTCATATAGGAGCTGTGACCAGGGGGCTTTTGCCCAAGTTTACCTGATGCGCCAGTTGTGGCCCTATTTGGACTGAGATGCCCTACACACAGTCACTCATGCACTCGTGACCTCTCTGATAGACTACTGCAATGCTCTCTACATGGGGCTGCCCTTGAATACCACTCGGAGGCTCCAGCTGGTGCAGAATGTGGCCGTGCAAGTTGTGATGGGGGTCTCCCGATACTCCCATGTAACACCTCTGCTCCACGAGCTGCATTGGCTTCCAGTTGTCTTCCAGGTGAGATTCAAGGTGCTGGTGATGACCTATAAAGCCCTAAATGGCATGGGTCTGGGTTATTTACAGAAGTACCTTTTGCCAGTATTAACTTCCCATCGTCCTGTGCACTCCCACAGAGAGGGCCTCCTCAGGGTGCTGTCGGTCAGGGAATGTTGACCGGCGGCCCCCAGGATGAGAGCATTCTCTGTGGGCGTGCCTGCCTTCTGGAATCAGCTGCCTGTTGCGCTCTAGATGGCTCCCGACCTTCACTCTTTCCGCCGCGACCTGAAGACTTGGCTATTCGAACTTGCCGGTCTGGACTGAGGGACTGGGATTTTAGATTTAAAATTTAAAATTTAAAATTTTAGAATGTGTTTTATTGTTCAGGGCTACTTTTTTAATTTGTTTTAATTTTTATATATTATGTGTTGTATATGGTGTTTTGATTGCTCTGTACACCACCCCGAGTCCTTTGGGAGAGGGGCGGTATACAAATCCAAATAATAAATAATAAATAAATAATAAATATTCCCTTATATATCATTTTTGAGAAAGCTTGAGGAATGAATGAAAGAAAAGATGGCTGTAAGAGAGCAAATGTTGTCTCTTTGAAAACAGATAAAAATGTAATAGTTTAGATGTAATAAGGAAAGATGGAGAGACATTTAGGCTTAGTAGTTAAGGTATCAGTTTAAAAACCAACAGAATTGAATTGTAGTCCTGTTTCATGCATGAAACCAACAAAATTATTACATTTGAAGAGTGAGTTTAGTATAATTTGATAGGCATAAGGCTAGAAACTGGGAGATAGTGAGTTCTAGTCTTCTTTTAGGCACAAAAGAGCTGACTGACCTTGGGTCATTTATTCTTTCTCAGGTTTTTTTTTTCTATTCAAAGATAGAAAACAAATTAAAAAGCAAGTAAACATGCACTGGTACAAATTACAAAATTGAAAATCCTGGAACTTCTGCACAAAGCTTTAGAAGTGAATTCCTGCAACACTTTATTGTCAGTAATTACAATATTAATAATGTAGTGACTTTCTGTATAATATCCAAAAGATGTTAAAGACAACGTCTTTATCCTCCATGAAGTCTGTGAACTTAAATCTCTAAAACTGGGGGAACATCCAAAAATTGCATATTAATTTTTGTCCTGTAAAACCTTCCACATGTCATCCATCGGGCTACATGCTCTTAACATTTTGGTAAACCTTGAGGATATTCTTCTTTGGCAGGCATTAAGATACTGAGGACAGAGCTAAATTGCATATTATGAATTGGAGGCATGGAACTGTTATATCTTTTAAGTTGTACTCTTTGTACTTTTTAATATTATTGTTATCTAGCAAGAGATATTAAACCCCAACACACGTCTCAGCTGTATTAACTTGCATACCTCTATGCAGGGCTTTTTTTCTCATAGAATGCTCAGAACGGAGTTCCGTCAGCTTTTTTGGGTGAAACCTTGTAGGCAAGGCAGGTTGTATGACATGTGTGAGTTCCGGCACCTTTTTCTTTTACAAAAAAAGCACTGCCTCTATGATCTGCAAACCCACCCACCTCCCCACAACAACAAAAAACAAATAAATTTGCTCTTTCAAAAAGTAGTGAGAACAAACTGAAGAGGAAAAAAATAAAATAGGAACCTGTGGCCCAATAAGCCAGGTTACTTTTACTTGCTGACCATATCTCGACTACAGTATAACTGTCATGGTGACCTAGTGGGAAGCAGTAAATAATAATATATGTGTGTGTGTGCCAGAAAAAGAGCAAAGTGGACATACAAAACTAGGAAGGAAGGAAATAAGCAAATAAACAAGTTAGTAAGTATGTATAGGAATAATTAAGTAAGTATACAAAGAAGGAAGGAAGGAAGGAAGGAAGGAAGGAAGGAAGGAA
>JAKJMR010016338.1:212145-235401 GCA_024449315.1 Daboia siamensis
AGGAAGGAAGGAAGGAAGGAAGGAAGGAAGGAAGGAAAAGAAAGAAAGAAAGAAAGAAAGAAAGAAAGAAAGAAAGAAAGAAAGAAAGAAAGAAAGAAAGAAAGAAAGAAAGAAAGAAAGAAAGAAAGAAAGAAAGAAAGAAAGAAAGAAAGAAAGAAAGAAAGAAATCATGAATATACAAGGTTATGTCACTTGAATATCTTCTGGTTATATTTATGATGCAGCTACTGCAAAAATGGACATATTCAAGTTTTTTGGATGATTAAGTGCTCTCTTTTGTTCAGTTCAGGTCTCAGCAGAATAATGTAGCACTTGGGAGCAAAGATACAGCCCAGCAATCCGGAACTGGAGGTTAAGATAGAGAAGATCTCCACAGTAACCATATATTTTCCCTTTGTGCTCATGTAAGTTGGAACAAAGGTCAGCCACACAGTGCAAAACACCAGCATGCTGAAAGTAATGAATTTGGCTTCATTAAAAGTGTCTGGCAACTTCCGAGCAAAGAAAGCTACAATGAAGCTGGCAATGGCCAGCAAACCCAGATAGCCCAAAACAAGATAAAACATGATGGGTGATGACTCATTACACTGAAGGACAACTTCTTTACTCATTGAAAGCATATCACTATCTGGGAAGGGGGAAGATGTTGCAAGCCATACAACACATATGCCTACTTGAGGAAAAGTAAATGAAAAAACAATGAAGATGGCCAGTTTTCTTCCTGTCCATTTCTTCATCTTGGATCCTGGATGCTTGGCCATGAATGCCAGGACTACAATAAGGGTTTTTCCCACTAAGCAAGATACCGCCAGGGTGAAAATGATCCCAAAGGTTGTTTGACGGAGGAGACATGTTATTGTTAGTGGTCTTCCAAGGAAGAGCAATGAGCAAAGAAAACAGAGCAGAAGTGAAATGAGCAGAAGGTAGGAAAGGTCACGATTGTTGGCTTTCACTATGTGAGTATTCTGATGCTTCCAAAATACCTTGAGGATCTGAACAGTAATAACAGACAGCAAGAATGTACAAGTGGCCAGGCTGATACCTAATGGTTCTTCATAGGACAAGTAGCTAATGACCTTTGGAATGCATCTGTTCCATTCCTTGTTTGCATACTGATCCTGTCGGCATTTAAAGCAATTGTCCATATCTGTAAAAGTTCACAAAATTAAAAGGAAAAAAAGTAATAATGTCTGAATTTATGTCTGAATGTCTGTTAGTGTGTGTGTGTGTGTGTGTGTGTGTGTGTCTATGTCTACATATATGTAAATGGTAAAAGACCTAATAGTTGGCCTATTATGTAGAATGAACAAGGAACATCAGTTTATATGTTACAATTTGTCTCTGGTTTTGATCTGACTTAACATTAAATCCTGTAAATTGTGGCATGAACAAAAATGAAAAATTTAGGCAGTGTTCTGTACAGCATATAGTATTTTTTTAGTGTTTACATTATTTCCCAATCTGTATGGATACAAAGCAATAAAGAATATAAATATATATTCTTTAAAATTCAATAAAATTTATATAAATATAAATTATAAAGAATAATTTAAAAAATATTCTAAAGTATAAGGATACTAAAGCAACTCATGATATTTATAAATAACACTGTGAAAGATATCCATTGCTGAGGAGAATGAAAATAATGGGCAGTATTTTTCCAGCAGATGAAAAACCAGGATACAAGCTGAAGGTGGTTGAAAGTCTCCTGGCCAAAATTTCTCCATTTTGCTTGTGCTGAAGCCCATTTCTAGGTGGGGAGAATATCCTTGGGACTAATATTATTGAGCTATCAGTTAATATAAATAGATTTTCTAGTAATCCTAATTAAGAATTGGTGAAAGCATGACTTCCGGTTTTTACTTTGGTGTAAAACAGACACTGTGAAGCAGGGATATGCATCCTGCACCTGATTTCTTTGTGCTGGGTGTGCGAAAAGGGCCTGAAGTTGCCACAGATCAAGAGGGAACTCTTGTAGATGGCAGGGAGTGGCAGTCGACCCACTTGATCTAAGGAAGCCCTCGGGACCAAAAAGGAGAACACCCAGTCAGAAGCTGCTGTCTGCTGGAGGAAAAAGTGTCTAACAAGCATAAGCAATCTGTCTGATCTGGGTGAGACTATTTTCCTTCCTCTATGATTGTAAAAAGCCTGTTCTTAAAAAAAAAAGCAATCCAAAAGCAAAGAACTCCTGGAACTAAAGGAAGTGGGTTTTTCTTTTTTACCCCTTCTTCCAGAATAAGTGGTTTAAGCCTTTTTTGGGGGAAAATAGAGAAGACTATAAACTTACTTTGAACATAAGAGAGGGAGAGAGAGAGAGACATTTGAGGAGTTATAATACTTTTAAACCTTTTTTTACCTTTCCTGGAGACTATCAGACCAAATTCTTATAAAAAATCCTGGCTGGATAGTTACAAAGTAGATACCTAATGACTCCTAATAGTAAAAGTAAAGAATCACACTGAGCTTTGTTTATATACTTTCTTTATATATTTTTTCTGGAGTGAAAGAAGTTTGCCAGAAGCCCAGACAAAGATTACAAACTCAATCCTTTGATGTCTCAGAACTTCATGGCCTTGTAAATTGCAGCTAGACAAAGAAAAAAATATATCTTGGGGTGTTTTCTCTACAGGATGGATTACAACTAAAATTGCAAACTATTTTGAAGCCATCTGGCTTCTTTGGATTACAAATACTGTAGTTTCACAAATTAGTCAGAGACAGAGGGAATGGTAAGGAATTACCAACAGTAAAATATTTTGGATAATAACTTTGGCAGATTGACAATTCTGGACTTTTTTCCCCTTCTTGTTGCCTAGGGAGTCTATTGGATTATAAATTCTTTATATTAGAAAAATTTATGGACATGGAAGCCTAAATATTGGTGAATTCCCTTGAAGAAAGCACTATGGACTATCAAGTTTGAACAGAAATAGAGAAGAAGGGGCAACAGCAAGAGAACAGAAGCAAATAAGAACAACTAGAAGAATAAAATCTAAATATAACTGAAAATGATGGAGAAGGAAAAGGGGATTTTCTCAATAAATATAAACAGATTGAACACCCCTGCAAAAAGGAAAGAAAATACATGACTATAAAAATTAAAAATAGATATAATTTGTCTCCAACAAATGCATATAAGGATGCAATACTTTAAACTGTTCGAACAATTGTAAATTGGAAAACTCCACTTCAAATTAGCACTACAACAACAAAAAGAGCTCTCTTTGATGGTTGGATGTCAACCCACAGCCAAAGTGCAGAAAGTGTCTGGCAAAGACCCAAAGCAGGTCTTAGACCTTCAGATTTACATCTGATTCAAGTGGAAAAAGGCTTAGAAATAAATGTGAGGGGGAAAAAAAATCACCTGAGAAGTCACTGACTCATCCAGATAAACTTGATATTCTCTTAAAAGAGTTAAGAGAAATGAAGATAAATATAACAGAAATAAAGACAAATATAGAGGAGGATTTGAAGCAAATAAAAGATAAAATTGGCAAGATGGATGTAAGAATAACAGATCTGGTGAAACAAAGTCAGGATATGGCAGAAAATATTACAGAAGTGAAGACTCAGATGGGAGAACATGATAAGGTGTTAAAAAGTCATACAACTATGATGCATCAGATGAAAAAGGATTCGATTGAGATATGCTGATTAAATTTAAGTATACATGTATATCCAGAGAAAAGTGAAGGAAATGAAGGAAAATTGATTCAAGCAGTACTGGATTGGGCTACTTTGATCCTCCCAGATGTCCCCTTTACAAGATATGATATTGATGTATAGAGTCGTTCCAAAAAGGTTGGGAAGAAAATTGCCTAGAGATATTGTGGTGTGACTCTGGTCATATGAAAAAAAAAAAAAAAAACAATTGATGGACTAATTGTGAAAGAAGTAGTCTAAAATATTTGGGGGGGCATCAGGTACAGTTTTTTTCCAGATTTATGCTATGAGACTTTACTATGGAGGAAAGAAATGCATCAAGTTTGTCAAATATTGAAGAAAAATAACATTAACTACAGCTGGAGATATCCGGGGTTTTTATAAGATTTTCTTATGGTGGAAGGTTTTACATAGTTGAAACAAAAGAGAAGGTGATGGAGAAATTAAGGGAATAAGGACTCATGAATAAAGAAGATCTACAGGAGAAAGGGAAGCTGGATGAAGCAACAGGAGTTACAAATTCAATGTAGAGATAGTATATAAGTATTTGTAATTTTACAATATAAGTTTGGGTGTAGAAATTAAGGGTAATGATGGTCAAGGGAGGTGGAGTGGGCAACCAAACTCTATGTAGTGATGGGTCCTCTAGCCCACCCCCCAGAGGCCTGAAGCAGAGAGGAGGAAGATCTCCTAAAGAAGGGAAGGGGAGACAACATATATTTATATGGGTAAGTAAGAGGCTATTTATATTTTTGGTCAATATGCTTAATAGGTAGTTTTAATTGTGTAAGATTGATGTCAGAGCACATATGGAGACCAAAGGGAATATGTAATATAAGGAATAGATGTGGAAATCATTGAAGGTAGCTACGTGGAATGTACATGTCTTGGGGGGGAAATATAAATGAGCAAGAATTGAAAAATCAATTAACAAAGAGAAAACAGATATTGTATTTTTACAAGAAAGACATCAAAAGAAAGAAGGGGTGAATGAACTTAGGTTATATTGGGCTGATGTATATGAAAAGTCATTTGGTACATCAAAAGGAAGAGGAGTAATAATCATGGTTGCTAAAAGATGTGAATTTAAGATAAAAGCCATAAAAAGAGATGATATGGGAAAATTTCTTCTAATTCAAGGGTTGTTGTATGGACACAAGGTCACTTTAGCAAATTTGCATGCACGTAATAAAAATCAAAGAGAGTTTTATAATAGGGTATATAAAGAAATACAAGAAATAAAAAAAGTATGTGATAATGGTAGGTGATTATAATATGGTTATGGATACAGGAATTGATAAATCTGGCTTCCGGTTTGTGTCCAGATGTTCAGGGACAGTCTGCTTCCTGCCATCCGTTTCTTTCTTCTTTGGAGGACCCTGAAAATGTTCAAAAATCGCCCTGGAGGAGCGATTACCAATTGCAGAAGGGTGGCAGCCCTCTGGTGGAATCTGGGTTCATCTCCTTTGCCCAAAGAAGAAGAAGACAGCCATAAAAATGGCCGATCACTAAGCCGCTCGCTGCCAAAAGCCAAAAGTACTACCTAGCACTAAGAAGCAATCTGGAGGACCTGGGTGAGCTTTTACTTTTCTATTCCCTCAATCACCTTTCTGTGGGACTTTCCTGAAAATCTCCTTCTCCTTGTTTTGAGAAAATGGCAAATACTTACTTTGGGAACAATCTTAAAGCCTCAAAGTTACAAAAGAAATACAATTAATTCAGCAAAGAATTTAAGCAATTTCATCTGTATTTACTAAAAAGCTTCAATTTGTTATTGGGGATTCACTATCCCATTTTCTCTCTAAGCTGTGAATTAAAGAAAAAATTTGGACTAATTTTACAAAAGTTCTGTATTAATTTGGAAAAAGAAAAAGAAAAAAAAAACCCGTCTTACTTTGCATGTTATATGTTATTGATGACAACTTGTGGTGTAACCTAGTACAACAAGTAAATTTCTTTTTTTTTCTGTTGTGAGAGCTGACTGAATAACAAGCTGTCCTTGAAGATAAGTGTGGGAACACCTGGCACTGATTAAAACTCTTCAGGAGGTGGAAAAATTTTGACTATTATTAAAACAGCCTCCATGGAAGATTTAACTGCAAACAATGAAATGGATGAATACATCCCACCACTTGATTATAAACTGATATTGGACATGATCTTGGCAATGATACAGCAAATTAAAGCCAAACTGCAAGAAAAATCTGACAACTTAAAGCCACCAAATCAAACTCTGAATTTAAATGAGAAAAAGATAACCCAAAACCAAATAAAAGAAGTGGAAACTAATATCAAAATAAGAGATTTTAAAGAAAACAGAAAACCGTAAAGTCCAAACTTTAACTACAAAACATACAAGCCAAAAAACAACAGCACCTGAACAAAGCAACATCAAGAGTGAAGACACTAAAGGCCTCCAAATATACTATAATGAGAATTCAATTAATCAAATGACAACCATAATACCAGCTACTACTTTCTACCTAACCCAGATAGAATTGGAAGTTCAGAAAGACTTGACTGATTTAATGACAACTATATCAACCACCAAAAACTGAACTATCAAAGCAAAAATACAATGGTTATAAAGGGGACATCTTCCTTGCAAAACTGACATTTGGATATGCTCCCTGGATTCAAATAACGGGTACAGGAAGAAAGGAAGATATATTTGAAAATTTAAAGATACCAAGAGTGAAGCATGATTGGCAGAAAAGGAAGCCAAGAGTTAGATTTAAAAAATTGAACTTGTTTCTTTTTTGGGATTCCTAAAGATAGACTATAAAAATATCTTTCTATGGTGCAAGGGGGAATCTCAAAAAAAAAAATAAAAATACTGATTTTACATTTAGCTTTTAGATTTGTAAAGGAAATATATTCGAATCATATTATAGATTTGGAATGACATATCAAAAGATAGTCTGTTTATAATTGATGTACAGTTAAAATGATTTATAGAATATTTAGTGGCTATTTTTGAATTATAGTATAGAATCTAGAATTTTAAGATGAAAACTAGACTTTAATGGTAAAATATAAGAATGTTTTACTCAAAATTAAGCTTTCTTCTATATACTATAGGCCATTCTAGAATAGCCTATTGCAATTAGATAAAATTTAAAAATAGGATATTGATATGTACTAGTGAAAATATATCTTGAATTTTATTGGTTGACTGGGCTATAACTAGAAATATATTAACTTGTTTATTTTGACTATGAAATCACTAAGGGAATTAGAGAGGACATCTCTGTTGATGTAACCTGAACTATTTACAACTGGTTTTTATTTTAACTACCCAATCACCATATTGTTTCACAAATACATTTTTATATAAATATTAAAAAAATCAAGAAAACTTGTATAAAATAAATAAATAAAATAAATCTAATCCATCAAAAGTGGAAATAAAGTATAATAATACAGATTTAAGTAAAGTTATTAATAGAAATACATTAAAAGATGTTTGGAGAGAATTACATGGCAATCAAAAGAGACATACATATTTTTCTAGCAAAAATAAAAAAAATTACAAGAATAAATTATATATTTGTAACATGGGAAATATTATCTAAAATAATGAAAGCAGAGATAAAAATAATTAAAATATCAGAACATGCAATGGTAACTATGGAAATGGAAATAGATTGTGATTATAAACATTCAGGTAGATGGAAAATGTATTTGAGGATTTTTAAAAATAAAGAGATTTCAGAGAAAATGGAAAGAAAATTAAAAGACATATGGACTACAAATGAAGAAGGAGGTAGTAATACAGGTGTAATATGGGATGCAACGAAAGCAGCGGTAAGAGGTTTAGGGATAAAATATTCTTATAATATAAAAAAGAGAAACATAAAAAGGTTGGAGGAGGAAATTAAAGGACTAGAGAGTAAATATATAGAAAGTAGAGAAAATAGGATTATGTTTGAATTATTAGCCAAAAGAAAAGAGTTGCAAAATATCAAGTTAGAACAGGTTCAAAGAAATCTAATTTATTTAAATAGGGAATTTTATGAAAATAGTAATAAAAATTCTAGAATGTTAGCTAGAGCCACACAATTTAAAAAAGACAAAAAAGCTTGATTGGAGTAATAAAGAACAAAAAGTGAGAAAGGTGTAACATGATGAGAGAAAAATTGTTGATATTTCAGAAGTGTTTTGAAAACTTATATAAGGGAAAGGAAATAAATGTGAATGAAAGTCAGCCATATACAGAAAAGAATTTAAACTGTAAAGTTCGAGAATATGATAAAGAAATAATGGAATCACAAATAGAAGAGGAAGAGATACTGGAAGTTATTATAAACTGAAAATAGGTAAAGCACCAGAGTTAGATGGACTAGCGCAGAATATTATAAAAAATGTAAAAGATTATTGGTGCTAAAGATGACTTTAATGTTTAATAAAATAATGGAAGGGGGAATTATTCCAAGTTCCGAAGCAATCTCTGATAATATTGATAGCGAAACCTAATAAAGATTTTACAAATCCAGGATCGTATAGACCAATATCCCTTATTAATCAGGATGCTAATATTTTTACAGCAATATTGACAAATAGACTGAATACATTTATAGAGAATTATATTAAAAATGATCAGTGTGGATTTATAAGAGGCTGACAAATGTCAGATGTAGTAAAAAAGGTATTAAATTTAGGCTATTACATAAAGAATCAAAAATTAAAGGCTGTTTTATTGGCATTAGACATTTTTAAGGCCTTTGATTGTGTGGAATGACCTACACTGAAAATATTAATATAGAAATTAGGCTTTGGAAATTTTTTTAGAAAGGTGATAAATCAACTATACTCAGAGAATAAGGCATAAATGATGTTACAGAGACAATAACCTTAAGCTGGGGAACAAGGCATGGTTGCCCTTTATCCCCAGTTCTATTTGCATTATTGATGGAGGTTTTGAAAAATGCAGTTAGGAAAGATTCATTGATTGAAGGAATTGGTATATATAAGAAAACAAAAATAAATTTATTTGCAGATGATACATTACTAATATTTCAAAATCCCATAGCTTCTATAGAGGGGTTATATTCACATTTGAATGATTTTGGGAAATATGTTGTTGTTGTTCTTGTTGTTGTTGTTAGTTGTGAAGTCTTGTCTGACCCATAGCGATCCCATGGACAATGTCCCTCCAGGCCTTCCTATCTTCTACCATCCTCTGGAGTCCATTTAGGGTCACGCTTACTGCTTCAGTGACTCCATACAGCCACCTCATTCTCTGTCGTCCCCTTCTTCTCTTACCCTCAACCTTTCCCAGCATTATGCTCTTCTCCAGTGAGTCCTTCCTTCTCATTAGGTGGCCAAAGTATTTGAGTTTCCACTTCAGGATCTGGCCTTCTAAAGAGCAGTCAGGGTTGATCTCCTTTAGGACTGACCAGTTTGATCGTCTTGCAGTCCAAGGAACTCGCAGGAGTCTTTTCCAGCACCACAGTTCAAAGGCCTCAATTCTTTGGTGCTCAGCCTTTCTTATGGTCCAACTTTCACTGCCATACATTGAAATTGGGAAGACCATAGCCTCGACTATACGCACTTTTATTGCAAGGGTGATGTCTCTGGTTTTTAGTGTGCTATCTAGATTTGCCATGGCTTTCCTCCCCAGGAGCAAGTGTCTTTTAATTTCTTGGATGTGCTCCCCATCTGTGGTGATCTTGGAGCCCAGGAAAATAAAATCTGTCACTACCTCCATTTCTTCCCCATCTATTTGCCAGGAATTCAGAGGGCCGGATGCTGTGAACTTGGTTTTCTTAATGTTTAGTTTTGAACTAACTATTGCACTCTCTTTCTTCACTCGCAACAAGAGACTCTTTAGTTCTTCTTCACTTTCTGCCATTAGAGTGGTATTATCTGCATATGTTAGATTATTGATATTTTTCCCAGCAATCTTAATTCCAACTTTTGATTCATCTAGCCCTGCCTTTCTCATGATGAGCTCTGCATATAAGTTAAACAGGCAGGGCAGTATACAGCCTTGCTGGACTTCTTTCCCAATTTTGAACCAATGAGTGGTTCCGTGTCCAGTTCTCACTATTGCTTCTTGACCCACATATAGATTTTTCAAGAGACAAATAAGATGGTATGGTACTCCCATCTCTTTGAGAACTTACCACAGTTTGTTGTGATCCACACAATCAAAGGCTTTAGCACAGTCAATGAAGCAGAAGTAGATGTTTTTCTGGAACTCCCTAGCTTTCTCCATGATCCAGCGTATGTTGGCAATTTGATCTCTAGTTCCTCTGCCTCTTCTAAATCCTGCCTGTACTTCTAGTAGTTCTTGATCCACATACTGCTGAAGTCTAGCTTGTAGGATTTTAAGCAGAACTTTACTAGCATGTGAAATGAGTGCAATGGTGCGATAGTTTGAACATTATTTGGCACTGCCTTTCTTTAGAATTGGAATGTAAACTGATCTTTTCCAATCCTGTGGCCACTGTTGAGTTTTCAAAATTTGTTGGGAAATATAAAGATAAAGGTTAACCTGCACATGCATGCTAGTTGTTTCCAACTCTAGGGGCTGGTGCTCATCTCCGTTTCAAAGCCGAAGAGCCAGCGTTTGTCCAAGGACATCTCTGTGGTCATGTGGCCGGCACGACTAGACGCCAAATGCACACGGAATGCTGTTACTTCCCACTGTAGTGGTCCCTATTTTAATACTTGCATTTTTACATGCTTTCGAACTGCTAGGTTGGCAGAAGGTGGGATGAGTAACAGGTGCTCACTCTGCTATGCGGCACTGAAAGCTTTTAAGAAGAGACTGAACAGCCATTTGTCTGAAATGGTATAAGGTTTCCTGCCTGAGCAGGGGGTTGGACTAGATGACCTCCAAGGTCCCTTCCAACTTTTATTATTATTATTATTATTATTATTATTATTATTATTATTATTATTATTATTATTATTATTATTATTATTAATTATTATTATTATTATTACTCAGGATTCAACTCACCAAACTGCTGACCTTCTGATAGACAAGCTCAGCATCCTAACCCAGTGAGCCACCGTGTCCCTTGGGAAATATAATGGATTGCAAATAAATTGTGAAAAATCAGAAATTATGTTATATAACCATAGTAAAGAAGAAATGGATTTATTGAAAGAAAAATATAAATTAAAAATAGTCAAATATTTAGGTACTGACATCCCATTAAATATTCAAGAATTAAAGAAGATAAATTATCAGAAGTTAAAGAAAGATATAAAAAATAAAATGGCTAAATATCGAAAAGTAAAAACATCATGATATGGATGAATTGCAGCAATAAAAATGAAAGTTTTACCAAAAATTAAATTTTTGTTTTGGATGATCCCAATTAAGTTTTCGGATCAAGAATTAAAGGAAATACAGAGATTGCTGGCGGTGTATTGTAATGGAGGCAAGAGAACAAGAATAAGTAAAGCTTTAAGGTAAAGGTAAAGGTATAGGTTCCCCCGCACATGCGTGCTAGTCGTTTCTGACTCTAGGGGCCGGTGCTCATCTCTGTTTCAAAGCCGAAGAGCCAGCGCTTGACTAGACACCAAAGGCACACGGAACGCTGTTACCTTCCCACCGTAGTGGTCCCTATTTTTCTACTTGCATTTTTTACGTGCTTTCGAACTGCTAGGTTGGCAGAAGCTAGTAACAGGTGCTCACTCTGTTACACGGCACTCGGGATTTGACCCGCCAAACTTCCGACCTTCCGATCAACAAGCTCAGCGTCCTAACCCACTGAGCCACCACGTCCCCTAAGCTTTAAGGTATGGACCATTAAAAAAGGGTGGGCTGGGTCTTTCAAATGTTAGAAATTATTGGGTAACTAATCAATTAAGTGTGGTCCCAGATATTATAGCAGACAAAGATTTATTATGCAGTGATATAGAATTGGAGGAATTAGGGGAAATAGGTGATCCTATAGAAACATATTGGTTTAAGAAAGATATTTTAAAAAATGTTAAGAGAATTCAAAATCCCTTTTAAAAAACTTGATAGAATTATGGAAGAAATGGAGATATCGGTTAATACTAGGAATTTCTCCTTTAACACCGGTAGTAGAAATAGAGAAATTCCCTAAGATTGAACTAGATAAAGGAAGAATTGGGAAAATATACATCATATTAACTGAACTAGAAGATTAGGCAAAAGGTTTAAAATTAATCTGGGAAACAGATTTAGGATAAATAAATGATGAAGACTGGAGAAATATTTGGAACAGAAAAGTATATAATAATATGTCAGTTAGAGTTAAGGAAAACATATATAAAGTGATATGGAGGTGGTACCTAACACCAAGTAAATTAAATCAAATAGATGTTAAATATACAAATTTTTGCTGGAGGTGCAAGAAAGAGATTGGAACTTATAAACATATGTGGTGGGATTGTGATAGCATACGAAAGATATGGGACATGGTGTTTAGGGAAATTAGAAAACTTTTGGAGGTAAATTTAGATATGTCACCGAGGATTGCATTACTGTTACTGGTGGAAAAAACAAGATATAAATGAAGTGAAAAAGGAATTGATTGTAAATTTGATCATGGCAACTAGATTAGTGATACTTAAATATTGGAGACGGAATTGGGATATTCAAAGAAATGAGTGGTATAATGAAATATGGAATATGCAATAAATGATAAATTAACAACAAAAATTAAATTTTAAAAAGGGATGATTAAAGTAAATAATTATAATGGAATATGGGATGATATTATAAAAACAGTTTTGGTGGAGGGCAAAGGGAATAAACCTGGTCAAGAATATATGCTGTTTTGGAAGGGATAAGGGCAAAATTAAAATACTGTATATTGTTAGTTGCTATATGAGAAGAAATATAGGTAATAAAAATGGTGCCCAGGGGTGTGGGTGCACTGTACTATTTGTATTTTTATACTGCTTTTATTTAAATTTATATGTGTTATGTTTGTATTATTTGTATTTGAATAAAATGAAAAAAAAACAAGAATTTTACCAAACATTATATAAAAAATAGTGGAATTGGAATATCAAAATATTTGCTTAATGGGAGACTTTAATGGAATTGTAGACAGGAAGCTGAACTACATAAGCAGTTAAATTGGGAAAAAAGAAAGGAACATACTACCTAAAACTTTCTTTAAAATGGCAGAAGAAACTTGTATACTGGATATATGGAGAGAAAAGAATCCAAAAATATATATTTTACTCAAACAGGCATAAACTATGGTCCAGAACTGATATGACATGGATATCTCCTGAATTAAGCATGATTATACAAGAAACAATGAAACATAAATTAAACTAAAAAGGGCCCAACAAATTAAAAGGGCAAAACAAAAGTTCTTTGAAATGCCAACAAACCGGTGAGGTGTTAGTATATAAATTGAAAAAAAGAAAGAGAGAAAAAAAGATAAATAAATTGCAAGACTGAAAAGGTGATTTACAATTCCAAAATGACATAATTAAAAAAGTAATCAAAGACTTTTATGACATACTATATGACACAGAAGAAACTTCTCAAGAAAAAATAAAGCAATATATTAAAAATGCTGAGATATCAAAATATTCCAGAGAACATACAAAAAATGCTAAATGAAAAAAATATCAGTGATGGAGGTAAGAGAAGCTATAAGAAGGCAAAAAAATAATAATGATAAGTCTGGGTCCACATGAGCTAACTGCAGAGTTTTATAAATATCTACAAAATACATTAAGGCCATTAATGGAAGAACTGGTAATGAAATACTCTTAGATGCTAAAATACAAAAAAATGTGGATAGAAACGAACATTACTTTAATCTGTAAATGAGATTCAGATTTGACACAGATAAAGAATTATAGATCAATATCTCTATTAAATCTGGACTATAAAATTTTAAGGGACGCAGTGGCTCAGTGGATTAGGATGCTGAGCTTGTTGATCTGAAGGTCGGCAGTTTGGCGGGTCGAATCCCGAGTGCCGCGTAACAGAGTGAGCGTCTGTTACTCGTCCCAGCTTCTGCCAACCTAGCAGTTCGAAAGGACGTAAAAATGCAAGTAGAAAAATAGGGACCACTCCGGTGGGAAGGTAACAGCGTTCCGTGTGCCTTTGGCGTCTAGTCATGCCGGCCACATGACCACGGAGACGTCCTCGGACAAGCGCTGGCTCTTTGGCTTTGAAACGGAGATGAGCACCGGCCCCTAGAGTCGGAAATGACTAGCACGCATGTGCGGGGGAACCTTTACCTTTACCTTTACCTATAAAATTTTTGCTTTAATAATAGCAGAAAGATTAAAGAAATTTTTGATTGAATTAATACATACAGACAAAAATGGATTTTTACCTAAGAGACTAATAAAAAAATAAGTTAAAAATAATCTTAGATGCTTTGGAATAGTATGAAATGCACCCAGGGAAGAATAATAATAAGGATAATGATAATAGTTATTGTAGCCTTTTTGTTGTGTATTGAATGGTTAAATGTTGTTAATCAAGTTCCATTCCCTCACCGAGTTCGTGAGGAGACTGACAGCTGTCAAACGGGCTGCCTCTCACTACCACGCAGGTGCGCCGACCGGCTGACCATGACAGCTGTCAAAGCGGCCGCGCAGGCGCAGCTCAATGACAGCTGTCAGGGAGCCGGGAGCTGCACATGCATGGAAGCAACCTAGCTGTCAAAAGTTACCAGCTGGCCGGAGGTGCAGCTTGTTGACGGCTCGCGGCTGTCAACAGCTACCACACCTGATTGGCCGCAGCCATGCAGCGGGAGAACGCCGCACTGTTATTGGTTATCACTTGTTCTAGTTGTGTATAAATAGCAGGCAGTCCCAGCGGTGTTTTAAGCTGGTGCCTTCCCTAATAAACATCTGAATCGTGCCTGCTGTCTCCGAGTCTTGCCTCACCACAATCCACCTGGCGACGAAGGTGGGATCCGGGTCTGCTTAGACAGAGCTGAAGTCACAGAGCTGAAGTCACAAGCTGAAGGAGGGAAGCTGTCCCACTAGCCAAATGCTGAAGTCACTCGCTGGTCAGGGAGAGCCCTCCACCCACTCGCCTACAAGCAGACCTGAGGACCAGGACAGCATGGCCAATCTTGGGCACATTAGGGAATTTGATGTCTCACAACCAGAAGGCTGGGAATCTCACCTCGGGCAGGTCGAAGGGTACCTCCTCATAAACAAAATTTTTGAAGATCGCCCCAAAGCCGCCGCACTTCTATGCCTCTGTGGGCCAGCAGTCTACGACGTGGCCATAGGCTCTGCAGCTCGGACCCGGTCGCCACCGTGCCTTATGCCGAGTTGGTCAACCGTCTAAACCAGCATTTCATGCCATGGCGGTCCGAACTTTACTGGCAGCTGAACTTCGCCTGTCGCTTCCAACGACCAGGCGAGTCAGCCATATCATTCATTGCCGAGGTTCACCACGCAACCTACCGTTGTTTCCCCGACCTAGAGGACCGCATCTGAGACCAGGTCATCTTAGGTCTGTGGAACGAATGGCAGAAAAAGATCGTCACCAAACCAACAATGGACCTCGCTGAGGTAACGCTCAAGATAATGGCGTACGAAGACAGCCACAGAGAAAATGTGACTCCGTCAGGCAATTCCCTCAGCAGGTCAGTCCACCAGGACCACCTGAGGAATCCTGACAATGGAACATCAGAGGAGGAATCTGGAATAGACGCCATCTGCCCAAGTCCCAGCAACCCCCGAACACGCCACGAGTCTGACAGAAGACCCAACAGATCGGCCGTGGGCACTAAGAATTCCCCATCAAACCAGCTTAAGTGTGCCAGCTGTGGCGGAAATCATACCAGAGTTTCCTGCAGATTCTGGAACGCCAAGTGCCACGGCTGCGGAAAGACCGGTCACATACCCACTTATCCTCTGATTAATCCTCCTAACTGAACTGATTTATGAATCATGGGACTGCCTCTCCTGGATTTTCTCGGACACATGCATTTTTGTTATACCAGCATGGACTTGTTCGCCCTCAGGGGCGCCCACCTCTCCTGGGTGCAACCCGCCTTTCTTTCCAACTCTAACCTCGATGAAGGGCCCGATTGTTGGGACACTGAGAGATGGCTGGGCAGGGGCAGGGGCCTTCAGCATAAATTTAATAAGAGGCCCCTGGTCAATTTTTTAGTAAAATTTTTTGTGGGGTTAGGGAGGGGGGTGGGAGTGTGTCATGGTTGTTTGGAAATGGGGGGTGGTCCATCAACCGTTGTTCAGGCCAGGTCCGGGTTTGATCGCGTGGGGGGAGAGCGGGGATCAGTCGCCCCCGGGGCTCTGGAGCGGGTCGTGGGATTACCTATTCCCACAACGTTGGGGAATGGTAGCAGGTGTATGAACAGAGGGCCGCATCGATATCGGGGAGGGCATCTCCGCTATTTACAAGCGGTGAGTCGCTCCGACCCTCTGTTTCTTCCCCGAGGTCCTGGGAGCGAGGATGTGCAGCCGCCTGAGCTCCGGCTGGTGTACCTGAATGCCAGGTCTGTTGCTAATAAGGCTCCCCTTGTCCGGGATTTAATTGAGGGTGAGCATGCGGACCTGGCCTGCATCACGGAGACTTGATTGGGCCCAGAGGGTGGTGTTCCTTTGGTTGATCTTTGCCCACCAGGTTTCTGGATGCTACACCAGCCTCGGGTTCAAGGTAGGGGTGGGGGAGTGGCGGTAGCTATTAGGGAGACCTTGTGTCCGAGGGAGACCACTGTCCCTCAGATAGTCGGGTATGAGTTTCTCTTTTTGAGATGTGGTCCTGGGGCGCAGTTGGGCTTGCTGCTGGTGTATCTTTCACCTAATCGCGCAGCAGCAGCCCTGCCTGAGCTGCTCGATATCCTCTCAGGTTTGGTGGTTGAGTTCCCCAAACTTATAGTTTTGGGGGACTTCAATCTACCATCTCTGGGAGGATCATCTGAGTTAGCTCGGGAGTTCATGGCTTCCATGACGGCCATGGACCTGACGCAAGTAATTCTTGGACCAACTCATGAGGGAGGCCACACCCTTGACTTGGTTTTTTTATCTGGACGGTGGTTAGATGATCTTGGTGGGGGCTCCCCAATTGTTATGCCCCTGTCATGGATCGATCATCATCTCCTGTGGTTAGTCTTCCATTTTGCCACCTCCCGCCATGGGTGTATGGAGCCAACTAGATGGTACCACCCCAGGCGCTTAATGGATCCTGATAGGTTCCAGGCAGCGCTGGGGTCCCCACCTGCCTCCGTAGCTCACAACCCGGCAGATGCCTTAGTGGAAGCCTGGGAAAAGGCAGCCACGGAGGCACTTGACCGAGTTGTACCCTTGCGGCCCCTGACCCGGTGCAGATCCCAGCGAGCCCCATGGTTTTCCGTAGAGCTGCAGGAGATGAAGCGTTGGAGACGGGGCCTAGAGAGCTGTTGGAGGTCCAGCCGATCCGAATCCAACCAATTGCGATTAAGAACGTTTATTAGGTCTTATCTCGCTGCGATAAGGGCGGCGAGGTCTAATTACTTCTCCGCCCTTATCGCGTCAGCAGATAATTGTCTGGCCGCCCTGTTTAGGGTGACCCGCTCCCTCCTTAATCAGGAGGTGAGGGAGGAACCCTTGCAGGGTCGTGAAGAGGAGTTTAGTCAACATCTGATGGACAAAATCGCTCGGATTCGGACCGGTCTGGACTCCAACTGGGCAGAGTCTGACGATCAGGACACGGGCAGTCTTGTCGATGTTATCTGGGAGGAGTTTGATTCTGTGAACCCTGAGGAAGTGGACAGGATTATGGGGAGGTTGAGCTCCACCACATGTTTATTGGACCCGTGCCCTTCCTGGCTGGTTTATGCAGTTCGGGAGGGGACACGAGGCTGGTTCCAGGCTGTTATATCTGTCTCTCTGAGTGAGGGTAGTTTCCCCACCGTCTTGAAGGAGGCGGTGGTGAGACCCCTCCTCAAGAAGCCTGTTCTGGACTCAGCTGTGTTAAACAATTTTCGTCCGGTCTGCAACCCTCGCTTTCTTGCAAAGGTTGTTGAGAGTGTGGTGGCACATCAGCTCCCTCTGGTCCTGGATGAAGCAGATTATCTAGACCCGAACCAATCGGGTTTCAGGCCCGGGTACAGCACGGAGATGGCATTGGTCGCTCTGGTGAATGATCTCTGGAGGGCTTGGGACAGGGGATATTCCTCTGTCCTAGTCCTATTAGACCTCTCAGTGGCTTTCGATACCATTGACCATGGTATCCTGCTGCGGCGTCTCAGGGGAGTGGGAGGCACGGTTCTCCAGTGGTTCTCCTCCTTTCTCCTGGGATGCTCGCAGTCGGTGTTGGCAGGGGAGCAGAGGTCGACCTCGAGGTCTCTCATTTGTGGAGTTCCTCAGGGGTCGGTCCTCTCGCCTCTCCTGTTCAACATCTATATGAAACCGCTGGGTGAGATCATTCGTGGGTTTGGAGTTGGGTATCATCAATATGCGGATGATACCCAGCTTTTCATTTCGACCCCAGTGATGCCCTCGACGTGATGTCCCGTTGCCTGGAAGCGGTTCAGGTCTGGATGGGGAGGAACAGACTTCAACTCAACCCTGACAAGACTGAGTGGCTGTGCATACCGGGGTCCCGGGATATTCAGAATATTCCACTTCTTTCTATGGGGGGTGAGCTATTACCCCCTGTAGATAGGGCTCACAACTTGGGGGTCCTCCTAGATTCGCGGCTCACTTTGGAAGATCATATAGTGGTGGTGACTAGGGGGGCCTTTGCCCAGGTTCGCCTGGTGCGCCAGTTGCGGCCCTATCTAGACCGGGATGCCCTGTGTATGGTCACTCATGCGCTCATGACCTCTCGTCTGGACTACTGCAACGCTCTCTACATGAGGCTTCCCTTGAAGACCACTCGGAGGCTCCAACTGGTACAGAATGCAGCTGCGAGAGTTGTCTTGGGAGTTTCCCGATACTCCCATGTTACACCTCTGCTCCGCGAGCTGCATTGGCTACCAGTTGTCTTCCGGGTGAGGTTCAAGGTTTTGGTGATGTTTTTTAAGGCCCTATATGGCATGAGTCCAGAGTACCTCGGGGATCACCTGCTGCCGGCATCAACTTCCCTCTGCCCAGTGCGCTCCCACAGAGAGGGCCTCCTCAGGGTGCCGCCGGTCAGAGAATGTCGGCTGGTGGCCCCCAGGGGGAGGGCCTTCTCTGTGGGTGCCCCGGTTTTATGGAATGAGTTACCGGTTGAGCTCCGGATGGCACCTGACCTTCGCTCCTTCCGACGCGATCTGAAGACCTTTCTATTTGAACAAGCTGGCCTGGCCTTATGGGGGATGGGTTGGATTTTTACTGGGTTTTTTTTTATATCATTATATATTGTTTTAGTTTGGGCTCTATTTAATTCTTTTTAACTTTTATATCTTGTATTTATGTGTGCCCTGTTCACCGCCCTGAGTCCTTCGGGAGAAGGGCGGTATACAAATATAATAAAATAAATAAATAAATAAATAAAATAAATCCATGCTGCCTGCCGCAGCACGAACAGAGAAACCCTGAGTGATCTGGAAGTTGCCCTGTCAGGTAGGACGTCCCCTCAAAACATGGCCAGGAAAAACCACAGGGCATCCATCTTTTCTGTCCGCTTGGACCATGGGCCCTTACTCATCAACTACCTCAGGCTCAAACTGAAAATCCAGTTCAATTACAGGGAGTCCCATGTGAGATGGAGGTGGACTCAGGGTCCTCAGTCTCCATCATATCATGGGACACACTTCAGGGAATCGCGTGCTGCTGCAGACGCCACTTCCCCTTAAGTCCCTCACAAATTCTGCTTGCTGACTTCCAGGCGGTCCCTATCAAACTGAAGGGGAAAACCAAACTCAGAGTTGATTACAAGCAGTTCCACGGGGAACTCACTGCCTAAATTGCCTTAGGGAGGTGTGCCAGCCTCATTGTCCTTGACTGGTTCAAGGCCCTGGGAATAAAAATCATTGGGATCAACCAGTTACAGTCCCGACACTTAGAAACTGTCTGCCACCAGTATGCAGATGTGTACCCTAGGCAAGTACAATGGACCCCCTATTGACTTGAAACTGAACCCTGAAATCCTGCCTGTCAGGATTAAAGCCAGAAGGGTGCCCTTCACCCTTAAATCCAAAACTGAAGTAGAACTAGACAGACTAGTTAATCTCAGGGTGTTAGAACCAACTGAGGGAGGCACATGGGAAACCCCCATAGTCACACCAGTAAAGCCCAATGGGGAAGTCCGCATCTGCACCCTCAACCGAGCTTTAAACCCCCACGCCTACCCCATCCCAGCTGGCAAAGATGTCCTGTTAGCCATCCAGTCAGGCACCATCTTTGCTAAGCTTGACTTGGCGCACATGTTCCTGCAATTGCCAGTCTCTAAAGAGACAGCGGACGCACAAACCATTGTCACCCACTGTGGGGCATTCAAAGTTAACTGCCTGCAATTCGGCATTGCTGTGGCACCTGCCATTTTCCAGGAGGCCGTGGGAAAAACTCTCAAAGGAATCCCTGGGGTCTGCCCCTACTTTGATGATGTGCTCATTGCAGGGGAGACCAAGGAAATTCTTGCAGAAAGGTTGCAGGTGCTGCACAGATTCCTCACCGCTGGTCTTAAATTAAGAAAGGAAAAATGTTCCATAGGGGTTCCAGCCACTGATTTCCTGGCTACAGAATCAACGCCCAAGGAATCCATCCCACAGATTCCAAGATTCTGGCTATCAAGGCAGCTCCACCCCCAAAAAACAAGACAGAGCTACAAGCCTTTTTGGGACTGCTTAACTTTTAGCACACCTTCCTCCCCCAAAAGGCAACCATTGCAGAGCCCCTACATAGGCTGCTCGACAAGGGAGCCCCCTGGCAGTGGACCCAGATCCACAATGACAGTTTCCAAAAGTTATCCAGTAAGTCCACTGTCACTCACTACAAGGAAAAAATGCCCCTCTGCGTCGCTTGCGATGCCTCCCCCTATGGCATAGGCGCAGTTCTCAGCCACCTACACACAGACGGGACTCAATCTCCCATCGCCTATTATTCTGGGACTCTTTCCAGGGTAGAGCGGAATTACGCTCAAATCGACAAAGAAGCCCTAGCAATCATAGCAAGCATGAAAAAATTTCACGACTACCTATACGGTCGCCCCTTTATGATCTTCACAGATCACAAACCCCTGCTAGGGCTCTTCACGTGGGACAGGCTAACACCCCAAATCCTATCCCCAAGAATATTGCGCTGGACCACATTCTTGGTGGCTTATTCCTTCAGGCTGGAACACAAGCCTGGGAAGCAAATGGGCCACGCAGACGGGCTAAGCAGGCTGCCCATGGCCACTCTAGACTCAGACCCAGCACCAGCCAGTCACATCCTGGCAATCCAAGAATTGCCAGACCACCCCTTGTCCGCTAAGGACATCGCCTCAGCAACGAGCAGGGACAAGGCCCTGGGCAGAGTACTTGCCTGGGTTATGACAGGTTGGCAGTCCAGCTGTCCCGGACCGGAGTTTCAAGCTTTCTATATCAGATGGCATGAACTGTCAGCGCACCTAGGGTGCATCCTTTGGGGTTGGGTCATCATTCCAGATCCCCACAGATCCCAAGCGCTGCACTCACTCTACAACGGCCACCCAGGTGTCATCAAAATGAAGGCACTTGTGCACAGTTACTTCTGGTGGCCAGGACTGGATAAAGACATTGAGAAACATGTAGCCGGCTGCCACATGTGCCAACAAACAAGACCCCCCCCCCTGCCACATGCCCCTGTCCACAAGTGGGAGGTGACTAAGAACCCCTGATCCAGGGTACACATCGACTACGCCAGCCCCTTTCAGGGCCAGAACTTCCTTATCATAGTCGACAGTTTTTCTAAATGGATGGAGGTCATCCCTGTCGTCAGCACCACCACTGCTGCCATGATCAGGGGGTTAAGGAGGGTTTTTGCCACTCACGGGCTACCTGAAGTCCTAGTCTCTGACAAAGGCCCCCAATTTACCTCTCATGACTTCCAGATTTTCACCAGGGACAACTCAATTAGGCACACCACATCCGCTCCCTTCCATCCATCCCCGAACGGCCTTGCAGAGGTCATGGTGAAGGTGACCAAGGATTCCCTAAGCAAGATCATATCCAGAGACTGGCATTGCCAGCTGGCTCAATTTCTTCTGGCACAACACTCCACCCCTTGCCCAACCACAGGGAAATCACCAGCCGAACTCCGCTGGGGCCGTCGGCTGGTTACAAAGCTGGACAGGCTGCACCTGGAAAGGGCAGCCGCAGAAGCTGAACACCCCCCCAGCCAAAAACTTTCCCGCCTGGACAACTCATCTGGGCCAGGAACTATGGGACAGGGGACAAATGAGTTCAAGGCATTGTGTTGGAACAAACGGGGCCAGTCTCTGACTTGATTGACTTGGGAGGAGGTCTGCATATCAGATGCCAAGCAGACCAGCTAAGGACCAGGGGACCCCAAAATCTGCCAATTCACCCTCCTTTCTCTTCACTATAAAGCCAAACTCAAGCACAGAAAAACCAGAGCCCACCGTCCCGCAACCACTCACCCCCGGAGAACCTCAAAGTCCCAGATTCTACACTTCCCCCTGATGGGGGAAAGGGAGACCAGCCCGAAGGAAACCTCCGCCGCTCCTGCATAAAAGGCTGCATAAAAGCAAAAGGCTCCTGCGTAAAAGCAAAAGGCTCCTGCGTACCTAGCTGACTACGAATAGGCCAGGAGCAGGTCAAAAGATACGAAGAGAGGAACCGCCAAAATCTAGCGAGTCAACACATTACAAAACAAGCAAGGGGGGGAAGGGGTGTTGTGTATTGAATGGTTAAATGTTGTTAATCAAGTTCCATTCCCTCATCAAGTTCGTGAGGACAAAACGCGGCAGACTACTGACAGCTGTCAAATGGGCTGCCGCTCACTACCAGGCAGGCGCACCAACCGGCTGACCACGACAGCTGTCAAAGCGGCCGTGCAAGTGCAGCTCAATGACAGCTGTCAGGGAGCTGGGAGCTGCACATGCGCGGAAGCAACTTAGCTGTCAAAAGTTACCAGCTGGCCGGAGGTGCAGCTCGTTGACAGCTCGCGGCTGTCAACAGCTACCACACCTGATTGGCCACAGCCATGTGGCGGGAGAATGCCGCAGTGTTATTGGTTATCGCTTGTTCTAGTTGTGGATAAATAGCAGGGAGTCCCGGCGGTGTTTTAAGCCGGTGCCTTCCCTAATAAACATCCTGAACCGTGCCTGCTGTCTCCAAATCTTGCCTCACCACAATCCACTTTTGTTGTAGTTGTTTTTGTTCACTGTGTTTATTTTTAACTACCACCTCACCTTTTTTGTTAGATATCCACCCTTCTAGACACCAACTGTTCTCTCTCTTTTGTTTCTTTCTGTTAATTGGCATTACATACATAGATAGGTTATGTCTGTTGGCAAGATAACATGAAGAGGAACATCCTCAAAATTTTGATCTCAGAAAAATTAATGCTTGGGTTACTTGTGGGCATGCAGTGAAATTTTGTACTTTCTAAGTAGAATGACTCCTACAAAAAAAATTTAAGAAAAAATAAAAAAAATCCTTAATATTAAATTATTGAGTTAGCTGAGATGTTTACAGCTTGGGAAAATGTGAACTGTGTGAATGGAAGATTATCCTGTTGTTTAATCTTTTA
>JAKJMR010016340.1:22569-33560 GCA_024449315.1 Daboia siamensis
GGCAGAAGGATCGCCTCTGGGCACGGGCAGAGCGCTCCGACCCTGGGCAGAAGGATTGCCTCAGGGCACGGGCAGAGTGCTCCCACCCAGAGCCGAAGCAAGTCCACTTTGTTGTGGCCACCACTCCCCCAGGGCATGTCCTCTGAGCATGGGCAGAGTGTTCCATCCTGGGCTGAAGGGAGTTGGCTTTGCTGTGTCGTTTGGTCTCCAAAGGCATTTCCTTGGAGCACAGGCAGAGTGCCCCGATCCTGGGCAGAAGCAAAACTGGCTTTGTTACTTTGGGGTAACATCTCTGGGCGTGGGCAGAGTGCCTGATCCTGGGCAGAAGCAAGCCAACTTTGCCATGGTTGCAACTCCCCAATGCCATCGCCTCTGAGCATGAGCAGAGTGCCTTACCCTGGGCAGAAGCGAGTCTTCCTTTGTTAGTTTTGGGCATCACCTCTGAGCATGGGCAGAGCGCCTGATCTTGGGCAGAAGCAAACCTCTCTTTCTTAGCTTTACTGTGGTCGCTGCTTCTCAAGGGTTTCTCCTCTTGAGCATGGGCAGAGTGCCCCGATCCTGGGCAAAAGCGACTCTGCCTTCATTATTTTTGCTGTGGTCACTACTTCCCAAGAGCCTCTGGCATGGGCAGAGTGCCCAGATTCTCAGCAGAAGCGAGTCTGCCTTTGTTAATTTGGGGCCTTGCCTCTGAGCATGAGCAGAGTATCACAATCCTGCTCAGAAGCAAGCGGTCACCAGTCCCCCAGGGCATCTCCTCTGAGCATGAGCAGAATCGCTCCCCAAGGGCACCTCCGCTGAGCATGGGCAGAGTGCTCTGATCCTGGGTAGAAGTGAGCATGCCTTCCTCTCCTGTGCCATTCTCCAAAATCCAAAACAGGATATAGAATAGAATAAGAATAAGAAGAATAGAATAGAATAGAATAGAATAGAATAGAATAGAATATAGAAAAATAATTAGAATAGAACAGAATGTAGAAAAATAATTAGAATAGAATAGAATGTAGAAAAATAATTAGAATAGAATAGAATAAAATTAGAATAGAATAGAATAGAATGTAGAAAAATAATTAGAACAGAATGTAGAAAAATAATTAGAATAGAATAGAATAGAATGTAGAAAAAATTAGAATAGAATGTAGAAAAATAATTTAGAATAGAATAGAATGTAGAAAAATAATTAGAATAGAATAGAATGTAGAAAAATAATTAGAATAGAATAGAATAGAATGTAGAAAAATAATTAGAATAGAATAGAATGTAGAAAAATAATTAGAATTGTATAGAATAAAATGTGGAAAAATAATTAGAATAGAATAGAATGTAGAAAAATAATTAGAATAGAATAGAATGTAGAAAAATAATTTGAATAAATAAAATGTGGAAAAATAATTAGAATAGAATAGAATAGAATAGAGCTGGAAGGGACCTTGGAGGTCTTCTAGTCCAGCCCCCGGCTCAAGCAGGAATCCTCAAACCAGAGCTGAGCCCCAATCTTCCCAGCTTCCTTCTGTGCTGTGGCCTCCGGAGCCACACAGAGTTTTTCAGAAAAAGAAGCTCAGAGCTCTGGGTAGAGCCAGCGTTCCCACCCCACCCCACCCCCTTTTTTTGGAGCAGGAGAAATGCCATCAAAGCAAACGTTCAACTCCGGGGCTCTTTAAAAGATGCTTTTAAATTATTTGTCTTGCTGAAAAACTGAATTGGGGGGCGGGGGGGGGGGGCGGCAGGTGCTCCTGCCATTGCATGCCCTGGGACTTGATGGGTTCTGATGTTACCATCGCTTGGATTCATGCTTAAAGTAATTTTCTTTCCTAAACAGGCTCACCATGGGGTCCTTGTTGCTCTCTGAGCTTGTTCGTTTTCTTGCAGACGTTTCATTACCCAAGTAGGTAACATCATCAGTGCAAGAAGGGAGGGAATTTGCTGGGAGGAGGAGGAGGAGGAGGAGGAGGACCACCGTTGGGTCCTTGTTGCTCTCTGAGCTTGGCGGTTTTCTTCCAGACGTTTCATGACCCAACTAGGTAGCATCATCAATGCTAGTGTACCGCAAAAGAGACGAGAACCATCTGAGGCTAACCAAGGACTTGTGGAATGCTAGCTCAGGAATTCTGGGAGTTGAAGTCCACAGGTGGGAAAGGGGGGGGGGGCTCTAATTTCCTACTCCTGGCCTAGGGTACCAACATCCGAGAACACAACTGCCCAACTCTTTTCCTTCACTGGGTGATCAATGCACGGCTCACACTTCCTCCAGCTGAAACCCCTAGGCAACACAACACCACTCCCCATCCGGGGCTCGGACCCCCCCACCCCCCATAAGCCCAGCTGGGAATCGCAGCCGTAGCTTACTCCTGGGCGTGTGGAAGCCCGTGCCGCTCCCAGGAGAAGACTCAACTTTTACCTCCTCAAGCAGCGGCGTTCTTCGGATCCGCAACGGCTCTTCCGCAGCTGCGCCAGCGAAAATGCAAGGCCCTTTCCAAGGACGGCCTCCCGGGATGGATCCAGGTGCAAAGGTGCGGCAGGAAAAGAGAGAACAGCCGGGGTTCCAGGATTAAATTGCAGGTGTGTGAACACACCCAGGGGCAGGAGCAACCAGGTGTGGCCGAGGCGGATCCTGACCCAGAGCGAAGGAAAGACGCATCCCAAGGGCTGGAGAGACCATCCGTGCATCCGTCACCCTTGGAGGGAACTTTTCCATGGAGATCACGATTCCAGGGATTCGGTGGCTCAGCCACACGCACGCGCACACACACATTTCAAGCACCTCACGATTCCTCTTGGAAGATCCACGTTCCGGATAGTCCTCGACTTAACAACAGTTCATTTAGTGACCGTCCAAAGGTACTACAGTGCTGAAAAAAGGGACCGTTTTTTTCCCACACTTAACAACCCTTGCAGCTTCCCCGTGGTCACGCGATCAAAATTTAGACACTTGGCAACTGACTCACATTTATGACCGTGGCAGTTTCCCGGGGTGTGTGTGTAGGTCATGGGACTCCCTTTTGCGACCTTCCCACCCGCAAAGTCAGTGGGGGAAGCCAGATTCACTTAATGACTGGGTCACTAACTTAACAACTGCAGTGGCTTAATTTAAGAACTGTGGCGAGAAAGGTCGTAAAAAGGAGCAAGACTCAGTTAAACAAATGTCTCGCTTAGCAACAGAAATGGTGGGCTGAGTTGTGGCCACAAGGCAAGGATTACAGATTTGATGAAATTAGTCCTCATTTCTAGAAAGTCCTCTGCAAATCAGATCAGAGCTGGAAGGGACCTTGGAGGTCTTCTAGTCCAGCCTCCTGCTCAAGCAGGAGATGTTATATCATTCCAGACAAGTGACTGCCCAGTCCAGGGGTAGGAAAACCTTGGCTCTTTTATGACTTGTGGACTTCAACTCCCAGAATTCCTCAGTCAGCATGGCTCAGCTTGGAAACTTCTCCCTTTTCCCTCAGCGTGGCTGGCTCAGGAATTCTGGGAGTTGGAAGTCCACAAGTCATGAAGGGGCCTAGGCCAGGGGTATGCAATCTTGGCTCTTTTATGACTCGTGGACTTCAACTCCCAGAATTCCTGAGCCAGCGTGGCTCAGCTTGGAAATCTCTCCCTTTCCCCTCAGCATGGCTGGCTCAGGAATTCTGGGAGTTGAAGTCCACCAGTCATAAAAAAGTCTAACTCTGGCCTAGACCTAGGCTGCTTTATGCCACGCTGAGGGGAAAGGAAGAGGTTTCCAAGCTGAACCATGTTGGCTCAGGAGTTCTGGGAGTTGAAGTCCACGAGTCATAAAAGAGCCAAGGGTTGCCTACCCCTGGCCTAGGCCTAGGCTGCTTTATGACTCATGGACTTCAACTCCCAGAATTCCTGAACCAGCATGGCTCAGTTTGGAAACCTCCCTTTCCCCTCAGCGTGGCTGGCTCAGGAATTCTGGGAGTTGAAGTCCACCAGCCATAAAAGAACCAAGGTTGCCTACCCTGGATCCAGTCTCTTCTTGAAAACCATCCAATGAGGAAGCACCCACAACTTCTGGTGGCAAGCTGTTCCACTGGTTAATTGTCCTCGCTGTTAGGGAAGTTTCTCCTGAATTCCAGATTGCTTCTCTCCTCGATCACTTTCCATCTGTTGTTTCTCGTCTCGCCTTCGGATGTTTGGGGAAATTACTTGACACACCGCCCCGCCGCCCTCTTCTTTGTGGCAGCCCCCCAAATATTGGAAGACCGGCTATCACACGTCACCCTCTAGTCCTCCATTTTCTTGCATCTTCTGTCCCTTTTCATCAAGAACAGCGAGGAAGCCAAAGGTCACCTGGGCACACGGATCCATTTTCCAGGAAGGCAGGGCAAAGGTCTGGGACACAGCTATCAATTTGCTAATGAGGACATTAATTAAGGTGCCCTTTTCAAGGCAGGCAGCCACTCCTAGGCTGGAACCAGGGTGTCAAGCTCAGCAGAAGCAGCCGAAATTACAGCAACGAGCTGAGTGAGGTTGTCCAGACAAGAGGAGAACAGCTGGAGGGTCAGAGACGAGACACAATTCTTTAGGGCGTGCGTGCATGCTTGTGTGTGTGTGTGTGCGTGTGCATCTGTGCGTGTGTGTGTGTGTGTGTGTGTGTGTAGCTTTCTGTTCTTCGCCCGACTGGTCCTACTGGGCTGTTCCCTGCAAAGGGAAGCTGGGAAGAGATTGGAGATCAGATGCTCTAATTCAGAGCTTTTCAACCTTTTCATCCATTGCACCACTTTTAGGATATGGCAGCATCCGAGTACCACCAGTCGCCTAGCAAGGGGTCAAAAATTTGATGACCCCCCCCAAGGAAAAAAGTGATGAAGTACAGATAGTCCTCGACTTGCAACAGTTCGCTTGGTGACTGTTCGAAGTTACAACGGCACTGAAAAAAGGGCCCCCCCAAGCCGCAGCCGAGCAAGACACCTGCCTGCCCGCCTGGCCACGCTCTTCCTCCTGTCCGAGGTTTTCATGGTTGTGAGCATTTCTGCTGAGGATTGGCAGCGGGGTGTGGGGGTGTTTGGTTTTTATTTCCCCCCCCCCCAATCTGCTGGGTGGTTGCAGCAGGTTTTGGTTACTTCACATGACCCTGGGACACTGTGACCGTCATCAATAGGAATCGGTTGCCAAGCATCCGACTGTAAATCACAACTCCATGGAGATGCTGCAACATTCCAGCTGATCGGCGCTTCTTCTGGGCTCAGCAGAAGTTCCAGGATTAACGCTGAGCTCCAGCTGGCGCTGATCCTGGCGCCTCTGCTGATCCCTGACAGCCCTGAAGAAGCGCTAATTCTGGCACTTCCGCTGAGCCCTGACAGCCCCGCAGCTCCAGCCGTCTCTCGCTCAGGCTTGTGCGGTGCTGCCACCGGTTCAGCTCATTCCCCTCCCCCGCTACCACTTTTCTAGGATGGTCGCGTGCCAGGTGCCAATGTACCACAGGTGGCACCGGTACCACCAGTTGAAAAAGCTCTGATCTAATTCTTCAATCTGGGGGTTCAAAGGAAGAGGGGACCTTGGGTTTGTTAGGGGCCTTTGGTGTCTGGTTGAGTGACCTCTTATCTGTGCTCCTTTGAGCTTGGCTGTGTTCTTTCATTAAGCAACTAGGGAACATCGTCCATGCTAGAAAGGAGTGGGGTTTGTGGAGAGGAGGAGGAGGACTGCAGGATCCCTAGTGCTCTCTGAGCATGGCTGTTTTCTTGCAGACGTCTCATTACCCAACTAGGTAACATCATCAGTGATAGAAGGAGTGGGCGTTCCCGGTGATTCCTTCAACCGAGAAACGATGAGCCAAATCCCAAAAGGCTATTTCCTGGAAGGCCGACGGTCAGACCACCAACAGTCACATAAAGATAAATAACATCTACCCCAAAGTCAAGTGGGGAGCCACTTCACGACCAGGTCACTAACCTAAATCCTGCAGTGATTCACTTAACAGCTGTGGCAAGCAAGGTCATAAAAAGGGGCAAAGTTGGCTTAACAGCTGTCTCGCTTAGCAACATCCGTTTGGGGCTCAATTGTGGCTGTGAGTCGAGGACCACCGGTATAATCAGAAGTTGGCTTAAGGTAGAAGCTTGATGTGGACATTGGACCAGCTTAGCCGTCGGACCAGGAAACGTTTCTCCTCGTTTCGTGTGGAATAATCCTGAGGTGACTAAATCGTATCTTCAGAGTCTAGATTTTCCGTCAGCTGATTTTTTTTTTTCCCGAATGTGCTTTTTTTTTTTTAATCACCGACCTCTAGCCTCAAATTAAGAAACTTATCAATAGGATTGATAAGCTACTTGTTCTGACCTTGCTCTCGAATGAGGGAACATGTTACATTGATTTGTTCTTTCTCCTGTTTTCCTCACCAACTTATCTGAAGAACAGCCAACACGGTGCTAGGCTGCCTTGACAGAGGGACAGAGTCAAGATCAGGTGAAGTGTTAATACCGCTTTACAAGGCCTTGGTAAGGCCACGCTTGGAATACGGCATCCAGTTTTGCTCACCACGATGTAAAAAAGATGTCGAGACTCTAGAAAGAGTGCAGAGAAGAGCGACAAACATGATCAGGCGACTGGAGGCTAAAACTTCTAAGGAACGGTTGCTGGAATTGGGGATGTCTAGTTTAATGAAGAGAAGGACGAGGGGGGACAGGATAGCAGTCTTCCAATATCTCAGGGGCTGCCCCAAAGAAGAGGGAGTCAAGCTCTTCTCCAAAGCGCCTGAAGGCAGGACAAGAAGCAACAGATGGAAACTAATCAAGGAGAGAAGCAACCTAGAACTAAGGAGAAATTTCCTGACAGAACAATTAACCAGTGGAACAACCTGCCTCCAGAAGTTGTGAATGCTCCAACACTGGAAGTTTTTAAGAAGAGACTGGACAGCCATTTGTCTGAAATGGTGTAGGGTTTTTTGCCTGAGCAGGGGGTTGGACTAGAAGACCTCCAAAGTCCCTTCCAACTCCTATTCTATTCTATTCTATTCTATTCTATTCTATTCTATTTATTCTATTCTATTCTATCCTATCCTATCCTATCCTATCCTTGGTGGAGCAGTGGGCTAATGCCTCCTTAAGTAACACCGGCTGCCTGCAGTTAGTGCAGGTTCGAGTCCCACCAGGCTCAAGGTTGACTCAGCCTTCCATCCTTCCCAGGTAGGTAAAATGAGGACCCAGATTGTTGGGGGCAATTAAGCTGACTTTGCAATAATGCCGCTTGGGTGGGGGGGGGGGAAGCCCTAATAAGCAGGCATATACATAGAATGAAGGCTACTGCTAAGCACATTTGATTTGTGCTTAGACTGTAAGCCGCCCTGAGTCTTCGGAGAAGGGCGGGATATAAATGGGATTAAAATAAAAAAAATAAAAAATATTCTATTCTATTCTATTCTATTCTATTCTATTCTATTCTATCAGGATACCAGACCATAATCTTACTGGAGGAGACTTTAGATGATATTGAATATCCCAAGAAGTTCCCTTCCACATCCCAAGAGCCCAGCTTAAAATCATCAAGATGTCACAAAGAATCCCACAATCACATCCAGGAATTTGTGGACCCCTCTCGTCACTGCTACGCACAGTGGCTCTGTCGCAGTCAGAAGCAATATTGGAAGAGACGCAAAGCATTGTGCGCCAAGAATTCTGCTGCTCTTCTTGGTCAAAAGAGAACCAGCTGACCTCCAGTTTTCTGGAGGGATCTTTTACGGACCGGTGAGTCAAATCTTCTTGCCATGTGGGCGTTTTGTATGGCAGAAACCAAACATTACATCCTAAATTCCTCACACCAACCGTCAAGCAGGGAGTGGGTAGTATCAAGGTAGAGAGGTATGTGGGTGCCTCAGTATCTGGATGACGGAATATAACAACAACAACAACAATAATAATAAAGTTGGGAGGGACCTTGGAGGTCATCTAGTCCAACCCCCTGCTCAGGCAGAAAACCCCATCCCATTTCAGAATCTGTTCTTAAAAACTCCCAGTGTTGCATCACCCACAACTTCAGGAGGCAGGTTGTTCCACTGGTTAATTGTTCTAACTGTCAGGAAGTTTCTCCTTAGTTCCAGGTTGCTTCTCTCCTTGGTTAGTTTCCATCCGTTGCTTCTTGTCCTGCCTTCGGGCACTTTGGAGAATAGCTTGACTCCCTCTTCTTTGTGGGCAGCCCTTTCAGATATTGGAAGATTGCGACCCTGAACTCTGCATTAGATCTGAGAATTCTTCCAACGCAACATTAGGCCGTTTTTCTATCATCTGAAACAGCAAAACAGTCGTCCAAAAACATCCAAGGAATCGAACAAGAAAATGGGATAACAGAATATCAGAATAACAGAGTTGGGAGGGACCTTGGAGATCTTCTAGTCCAACCCCCTGCTCGGGCAGGAAACCCTGTACCACTTCAGACAAATGGCTGTCCAATCTCTCCTTAAAAAACTTCAGTCTTGGAGCATTCACAAGGTCTGGTGGCAAGCCGTTCCGCTGGTTAATTGTCCTCACTGTTAGGAAGTTTCTCCTTAGTTCTAGGTTGCTTCTGCCCTTGATTCGTTTCCATCCGTTGCTTCTTGTCCTGCCTTCTGGCGCTTTGGAGAAGAGCTTGACTCCCTCTTCTTTGGGGCAGCCCCTGAGATATTAAAACACTGCTATCGCACCCTTAGGGTTCATGATGGTTGCTGTGTCCCAAGCTCACGTGGCTGTCCTTTGCGACCTTCTTTTATGGTACCAACAGAAGAGAATATTTGTAGCTCACGGTTGAAATCAAGGTTCTTTGACGCTCTCTGAGCTGGGTGGTTTCCTTGCAGATGTTTTGAGACCAAGTTAGGTAACATCATCAGTGCTAAAGCGGGGTGGTGGTGGGGTTTGCAGAATGAAAGAAAAGGAGAGGAGGAGGAGGGTGAAGGCCAGGGGAAGGAGAGCAGGAGGAGGAGGAAGGGGGGAAGGTTAAGGACTATGGGGTCCTTGGTGGTCTCTGAGCTTGGTTGTTTTCTTGCAAACGTTTCATTACCAAATTATGTAACATCATCAGTGCTAGAAGGGAAAGGGGGAATGTAAAGGGAAGGGGGGAGGAGGAGGAGGAGGAGGAGGAAGAAGAAGAGGAGGAGGAGGAGGAGGAGGAGGAGGAGGACGACGACGACGACAACGACAATGACAACGACAACTGTGGTGCCCTTGGTGGTCTCTGAGCTTGGTTGTTTTCTTGCCGATGTTGCTTTGCCCAACTAGGTAACATCCCCGGTTGTAAGGATGTTATTAATTACTGCTCTATTGCTACTACAGCACTGATGATATAACATAGTTGGGTAATGAGACGTCTGAAAGAAAGCAACCAAGCTCAGAGAGCACCGAGGCTCTTTCATTGTTCTGTGCTTTATGTTTTGCCTTCTGATAGCCCCAAATGGCTAATCAATAAAGTATTTATTATTCTCAGAATGAACAGAAAAATCGCCGGGGGAGCGGGGGGGAGGATCTAGCCAAATACCGGGGGGGGAGGGGGGCAATAATGCAGGAAAGCACGAGGGTCCTCTCAATAACCTGCTGTGAATTGGAAATGTGGCGTATTAACCAAGAGGAAGTAAAACATGCCGGCTTTGCGACTTCTTTGGACTCCTTCGATGTGCTTGGCTGGGGGTGGGAAAAAAAAAATCTGTTTTTTTTTTTTAAGTCAGCTGTTGTGACTTTGGCCACTTTCTCCTCCCAGCTGTTGAAACTCCAGCAAGAAAGCAAAAAATGTTGGCCTGTTCAGCCTCTTTGGGATGTGTGGGGGAAAAAAAGGAAAGAGGAAGACGTGTTTTTGTGCGTGGATGTCTGTGTGACCTCGGGTGACCCACCAAGCGTCGTAAAGGAGGTCCTTTCGCCTGCTCTGCGAACACGAAATCAAGACACGGGTTCTTTAAGCTGGCTTTTTTCCGAAGCATCGCTTTTCTGGGTTTGTTGGACAACAACGCCCATCGCTGCAGCAGCGGGGAGGATGGGAAAGGAGGTAGCATCCCTGGGAGGAAGATCAGAAAGAGAAAGCTTTGCCAAGTCTTTATTTGCTTTCTAGTTCTGGGAAGAAAGTTTGAGATTGGAAAGCTTCCTGATGTCCAACGCCTTTGGCAAGTAGTCCTCAATTTACAACAGTTCGTTTACTGACCGTTCAAAGTTACGACGATGCTGGAAAAAAGGGGCTGGTGACCAGATTTTCACCCCTACGACCGTTTCAGCACCTCCATGGTGACACGATCAAAAATTGGGATGTTTGGCACCTGACTCATATCGATGACGGTTGCGGCGATCCCTTTTGTGACTTTTTTGACAAACAAAGCCAAAGGGGGAAGCTAGGTTCCCTTAACGACTCTGCGACTTTAAATCATCTTAGTTGTCTTAGTATAACTAGGTTAAAGTGTTTGCATGATACATTCACCTCTCTTCCCAACACAGTTAAGTACGTCGTAAGAAGGTTGACTCAGCCTTCCATCCTTCCGAGGTAGGTAAAATGAGGACCCAGATTGTTGGGGGCAATAAGCTGACTTTGTAAATGCTGCTGGGGGGGGGGGAGCCCTAATAAGCAGGCATATACATAGAATGAAAGGGACGCGGTGGCTCAGTGGGTTAAGATGCTGAGCTTGTCGATCAGAAGGTCGGCAGTTTGGCGGGTCAAATCCCGAGTGCTGCGTAACAGAGTGAGCGCCTGTTACGCGTCCCAGCTTCTGCCAACCTAGCAGTTCGAAAGCACGTAAAAATGCAAGTAGAAAAATAGGGACCACTCCGGTGGGAAGGTAACAGCGTTCCGTGCGCATTTGGAGTCTAGTCATGCCGGCCACATGACCACGGAGACGTCCTCGGACAAGCGCTGGCTCTTCGGCTTTGAAACGGAGATGAGCACCGGCCCCTAGAGTTGGAAACGACTAGCACGCATGTGCGGGGGAACCTTTACCTTTACCTTTACATAGAATGAAGGCTATTGCTAAGCACATTGATTTGTGCTTCTTAGATTGTAAGCCGCCCTGAGTCTTCGGAGAAGGGCGGGATATAAATGGGATTTAAAAAAAAAAAAAA
>JAKJMR010016342.1:30643-45548 GCA_024449315.1 Daboia siamensis
AATAATAATAATAATAATAATAATAATAATAATAATAATAATAATAAGTAGTAGTAATAGTAGTTGGAAGGGACCTTGGAGGTCATCTAGTCCAACCCCCTGCTCAGGCAGGAAACCTTATACGCTCAACTGTGGCCGCGATTCGAGGACAACCTGTGTCGGTTTCAGATATTTCACCCCAATAATCGCCCTCTGTGCTTTTCTTTTGACAGGGCCACATTTTTATAAGCAGCCACCCCAGCGGAATCGGCCCGGCTGCCGTGTTCGAATTCTGGGTCCAGCTCCTGACCAGCCAGCCACTCTGGCACAAGGAGAGAGCCGTCCTCGAGCTGATGGACGGCCTGTGCCAGGCTGCATTTCAGTTCAACCAGGAGGAGTGCGTGCAGAAGTTGCTCTACCAGCAGCACAAGGTACACGGCTCTTTCTCCTGGCTGACCGTCCCGCGGAGATTTCCAGCCGTGAATAGGCTTGTTGTGATTTCCGACCCTGATCAAAAGGTGATGCCCAAGAGTGGGGTTTTCCAAGTTCTCTTCTGAGCCGCTAGCAGTCTCGTTTTGGTGGCAGTCTTGTTCTCCTGTTGTTGGAAGCGAGGCCTTTTGGGGTGAAACGGAAACCAGCCTGGGAAAGGCCGTAGTTCCCTAGGTTTGATGAATATCACTTTCACCTCTTAAACATCGATAGACTGGAATGGAATTGGAAATATGGAATGGAATGGAATAGGAAATATGGAATTGAATGGAATAGGAAATGTGGAATGGAATGGAATAGGAAATATGGAATGGAATGGAATGGAATAGGAAATATGGAATGGGATGGAATAAAATAGGAAATATGGAATAGAATGGAATAGGAAATTGGAATGGAATGGAATAGGAAATGTGGAATGGAATAGAATAGGAAATTTGGAATGGAATGGAATAGGAAATGTGGAATGGAATGGAATAGGAAATATGGAATGGAATGGAATGGAATGGAATAGGAAATGTGGAATGGAATAGGAAAAAATGGAATGGAATGGAATAGAATAGAATAGAATAGAGAAAATGTGGAATAGAATAGAATAGAATAGAATAGAATAGAATAGAATAGAATAGAATATACAGAATGGAATGGAATAGAATAGATCTGTAAGGGACATTGGAAGCCATCTAGTCCAACCCCCTGCTCAGGCAAGAAACCCTATACCATTTCAGACAAATGGCTGTCCAATCTCTTCTTAAAAATCTCCGGTGTTGGAGCATTCACCACCTCTGGAGGCAGGTTGTTCCACTGGTTAATTGTTCTAACTGTCAGGAAATTTCACCTTAGTTCCAGCTTGCTTCTCTCCTTGATGAGTTTCCATCTGTTACTTCTTGTCCTGCCTTCAGGGGCTTTGGAGAATAGCTTGATTCCCTCTTCTTTGGGGCAGCCCCTGAGATACTGGAAAACTGCTATCATGTCCCCCCTCGTATATAGGGAAGATATATGGTGGACCTTGTCAGTTAAAGAATTCTGGTTGGTGGGGTCCAGGAAGAGAGCCTTCTTTGTCACTCCCCCCCTCCTTTGGATTATACTCCCCCAGGGTGGGGGGATGTGGGCCCCCAGTTCCTTGGCTTTTTAGAAATACCTAAAGTCTGGCTCTGGCATCTTGCTTGAAGCTCAAAGAGGAGCACAGTTAGCATTCTGCCTGCCTTTTAATTAAGTTTTAATGTCACATTTTTAACTATTCTTGCCCTATTTTAAATGTTTATATTCCATTTTGGTGCTGCTAACATTTTATTTGTACCCCATCCAGGGGTCCCTCCATGAAGGAAATCAATGTTTTCTAAATATGGTAGACAGATAAATCAAGTTGCTTAGGTTCCATTGTTATGGAAGGACCCTATAATGAGGGTCTCACCTACCTGTCCTCTTTTTTCCTCAAATCTTCCAGAATGCTCTGGGCTATCACAGTGACAAAGGGCTGCTGTCTTCCTTGGTCAGCTGGATTGTGGCAGGCAACATCACACCTTCCTTCATTGAGGGAAATGCTAACCCCACACAGGTAAGAGTTGAAATGCTAAAATTAGCTTGGAGTTTATGGACCGCTCTTGCAGGACCGGGGTCCCCAACCCCCGGGCCGTGGACTGCTACTGGGCCGCAGCATGCCAAAAACCGGTCCGCACAAACATACAAAGCCCCATCTGTGAGATGCAGGCAGCACACAAAACCATGCACCATCCGGTCCATGGAATAACCTCTGTCCACGGAACCGGTGATCCCTGGTGCCCAAAAGGTTTGGGACCTCTGTTGTAGAAGATGACTGGGTGGTGCCTGAAGACGGGGTCAAACGTGCCATCAGTTTTGAATCTGTTTCGTCCCAGCCTACATACATCTTTGTTGCTTCACAAAGACAAACTCCTCTTTTAACAAGTAGGCTGGAAAACCAACCCCTTTTATTTGAGTTACTTTTAGTTACTGCTAAATTGTCCCAAAAGCAAAAGCAACAGAACACGTTTTCCAACGGAGAGTTGTTCAAAACAAAACGGAGCACGAGTCAAACAGGAAATAGTTCACCGGCAAAGCAAACAAAATATGATCCCATGAAAGTTGAGTCCTTCGCAAATGGTTGCCTCCAGCAACCAGCCCCGCCCACACATCCCCTTTTTGTTATGCGGCCCCCAATGCGTGGCTTCTCAATGCCTTCTCCTCCTCCCTTGGAGTCGCCCCATTGCCTCCCTCTGTCCTACTCGTGTGGCCTGTCTGCATTTACAAGTGTCTATAATGTCCTCCAGCTGTGCATCCTCAAATTCTGACTCAGCTTCCCAGCACAGCTGGGTCTCACCCTGAGCACAAGTGGAGGGGCCAGGTTCTTCCTCACTTTGTAAGTCCTGTAGCTCATCAGAGCCTTCCTCCGACTCTGATGGCTCCTCAGGCCCCTCCTCCTCTCTGATTCCCCGGACTCAGCGGCCGGGATCACAGGCTGGCACGGAATCACAACAGAATTTTTATGCAACCACTAAGAGACCCAAGTCCAGGCCACTGTCAGGTCCACCATGCAGGTGCCCTGCCATTCTGTTGGAGGGAGGGGAGAGGAAGGCTTTTAGCCTTCTTCCCATACTTTCTCTTTTGCTGTAACTGCTTGGGAATTAGGGAGGGGGGTTGTCTTTGGAGAAGAAGCAGAAGACTCCTCCTTAGCTGGTTCCAGCCTGGTTCCAAGGCCGTCGTGCCCCAAAGGTGATCTCTTACCTATCTAGCACCTCAGCATTCTCAAAACAACCCTGTGGCATCATATTGGCTGCCAGTGGACTGATCGGGATGGGTCTGGGATGTTGGGTTTTGGGGAAATGAAGGAATCGCTTTGCCCTTTGGGTGGGACCTTCAGACTCCGGCTGACTTGTCCTGCATTCTCTGCTTCCAACTATCTCTCGTTCAAAGTTCTTTGGAGTCAAAGAGTTTTGCTTTCCCGAGGGACCAGCTAGGCAGGTCTTTACAGCCGCGGTGAATTCCGGCGACTCTTACCTAGGGCCAATTTGCCTTGACCGTTAGTAGATCAGATTCTTGGATATGGGTGGCAGGGGATAGAGCTTCTAAGTGCTTTGAACTCAACTCCTGCTCCTGGTTAGTTGCACCTGATAGTTCTTAGCTTCCCATGAAACCATCTTCCTCCGTTGACTTAAGATGGTCTTCCAAGATCACATGGAGGAGGAGGAACTGTGGTGCTTTCTCCTAGAATGGGGAGGAAGCGAATGCTCCAAGTCCTGTCTCCTGAGGACAGGGGTAGGCACCTTGGCTCTTTTATAACTGGTTGACTTCAATTCCCAGAATTCCTGAGCCAGCGTGGGGGAACTATGGCCCCTTCATGGCTTGTGGACTTCAACTCCCAGAATTCCTGAGCCAACTTGGCTCAGCTTGGAAACCTCTCCCTTTCCCCTCAGCAAGGCCAACTGAGGGATTCTGGGAGTTGAAGTCCACCAATCATAAAAGGGCCAAGGTTGCCTACCCCTGCCTTAGGAGATCCATCTAATGCAGGGGTCCCCAACCCCCGGTCTATGGACCTGTACCGGGCCACGGCATGCCAGCAATCGGTCCGCACAAACAAGCGAAGCCCCATCCGCGGGATGCAGGCAGCACACAAAACCACGCACCCTCCGGTCCACGGAAAAACCTCTCTCCATGGAACCGGTCCCTGGTGTCCCAAAGGTTGGGGACCTCTGATCTAATGGGTCCAAGAAGAAGGACCTTCATCTTGGTGGCTGCTTCCCTATGGAACATCATATCTGGGGAGATAACATCACACACCCCTCCCCACTTTGACACACTTTCCCAAGGTGCTGAAGGACCTGGTTTTTCCACCTGGCCCCAGAGTGTGATGGAACCCGTCAAATGGCTCATTTGGTTGCTGTCATCAGGGAATTGGGGGTGGGTTGGGTGGGTGGGATAGGAGTAACTGCTTCTGTTGCTGTTGGTACTGGGCTGTCGTCCTTGTAAGCTGCCTGGAAGCGAGTTGGGTGGCCGTATCAATTTTCATAAATCAACAAACAGGCCAGTGTGTCTTTCTGACGTAACAGGTTTGGTTCGCGTGGAGCATTCTGAACATGGAGTCCATATTCGAAGAGGATTCCCAGCTCCGTAGAGTCGTGGTGAGGGAGTTGGTTACCAGTTCTGTTTCGCCTGACCAGGCTCTGAAGGTAAATCAGAAAATTATTCTTCATTTCTACGGTGTCTCTCAGAATAGAGGCTTTTCCTGGTGAATGTCAGGCGTTGATAAAAGAGAACATTTGTAGCTCAGGGTTGACACGAGGGCTCCTTGGTGCTCCCTCAGCATGGCTGTTTTCTTGCAGACGTTTCAGGACCCAAACTAGGAAACATCCTCAGGGCTAGAAGAGAGAAGTATTTATGGAGAGGAGTAGGAGTAGAACTAGAAGTAGTAGTTGTAGTTGGAAGGCACCTTGGAGGTCGTCTACTCCAATCCCCTGCTCAGCCAGGAAACATCTGATTCCAATAGTTCTTGGCATCTTACATTTATACCAAATAGGTAAACATTTTTAAATAATTGTACTGTAATTCTGTTTTGGCAATGCTTCAGAACAATGAAGCTCTGGGAATTAAATGTTATATAAAAATGAATGAATCCGTTACTGGAAACCATCTAACCCCCTTCCTTCCTTCCTTCCTTCCTTCCTTCCTTCCTTCCTTCCTTCCTTCCTTCCTTCCTTCCTCCATCCATCCATCCATCCATCCCTCCTTCCTTTCCTCCCTCCCTGCCACCCTTCTTTTCTCCTTCCTTCCTTCCATCCATCCTCTTTCCTCCCTGCCTTCCTCCCCTCCATCCTATCCTTCCTCTCTCCCTTCCATTCTCCTTTCTTTTCTTCCTCCCTCTTTCCCTTCTTTCCATCCTTGCTTTCCTCTCTCCCATCCCTTCCTTCTTTCCTCCCTTCCCCTCCCTCCCACAGAATGCTCAGACCCAGCTGAAGCTCCCGGTGGTGCCTTCTCTTCAGCGCCTGCTGATTTACCGGTGGGCTCACCAAGCCCTGAGCACTCCGGTGGATCACCCTCTCCTACCGCTTATTTGCCAAAAATTCTTCCTTCTCTACTTACAGCGCCCGGGACTACAGGATGGGTGAGTTACCGTTGGTCAACGATGGGGGACTTTGCGGAACGGTGTGAGTTGTTTTCAATGCCGGTAGCCCCGTGATCAAATGGTCTAGTCTAGTTTTAAGAGTGGACAGACTCTTTGGCCTAGTGGTTAAGGCACCAGGATGGAAACCAGGAGACGGTGAGTTCTAGTGCCACCTTAAACATCAAAGCCAGCTTATTGACTTTGAGCCAGTCACCAGGAGACTTGAGTTCTAGTACCGCCTTAGACATGAAAGCCAGCTGGGTGACTTTGGTCTAGTTCAGGGGTAGGCAACCTTGGCTCTTTTACGACTCGTGGACTTCAACTCCCAGAATTCCTGAGCCAGCATGGGGGAACTGTGGCCCCTTGATGACTGGTGGATTTAACTCCCAGAATTCCTGAGCCAGCATGGGGGAACTATGGTCTCTTGATGAGTGGTGGACTTCAACTCCCAGAATTCCTCAGCCAGCACGGCTCAGCTTGGAAACCTCTCCCTTTCCCCTCAGCAGGGCTGGCTCAGGAATTCTGGGAGTTGAAGTCCATGAGTCATGAAGGGGCCTAACCCTAACCCCTGGCCTAGTCCCTCTCAGCCTAACTGGGGAAAATAGGAGGAAAGTGCATTAGATATGCTTGCTGCCTTGAGTTATTTATCAAAACAATAAAGGCGGGATACAAAAATCTAAAGGAATCTAAAGGTCTCCATGTATCCTAGAGAGCCCCACCCAACTGTCATTAAAGTGTATATATTTCCAAGAATGTTTTCAAAATATATGTAGATTTTTTAAAAAAAAATACATAAGAATGGGGAAGAAATGGCATAGAAGCCAGAGGTGAATTACACACCAGGAATATAACATAAGTTGTGTTGGTTATAAATCAGGGATCCCCAACTAGTGATCTGTGGCCTATTTGCAACCGGTCCGCATGAGTGACTGGCTGGTGCGTGCATGAGCATCATGGGTGCTCGGAGCCCCACTTGTGCAAGGGTCGCGGGCGCTCGGCCCCATTTGTACGAGGGTCATGGGTGCTCAGGGCCCCACGTTTGAGGGTCATGGGTGCTCGGCCCCATTTGAGGGTCGTGGTTGCTTTGGGCCTCATTTGTGTGAGGGTCATGGGCGCTCAGGGTCCCATTTGAGGGTTGTGGTTGCTTTGGGCCTCATTTGTGTGAGGGTCATGGGCGCTCAGGGTCCCATTTGAGGGTCACGGTGCTCAGGACCCCATTTGTGTGAGGGTCATGGGTGCTCAGGGTCCCATTTGTGTGAGGGTCATGGGCGCTCAGGACTCCATTTGTGTGAGGGTCATGGGTGCTCGGGGGCCCATTTGTGTGAGGATCACGGGCGCTCAGGGTCCCATTTGAGGGTCACGGGCGCTCAGGACCCCATTTGAGGGTCATGGGCGTTCAGGACCCCATTTGTGTGAGGGTCACGGGTGCTGGGGTCCCATTTGTGTGAGTTTTGCGGACGCTGGGGGCCCCCCTTTGTGCGAGAGTCTCGGGCGCTCAGGGCCCCACTCGTGTGAGAATTGTGGATGCTCAGGGCCCCATTTGCGTAACGGGTGCTCATTCACGCGCACGCCCTGCCCCTCCCCCAAAGCCATCCTCTCTTTCTCCCCTTCCCACCGGAAAGGTTGGGAAGCTCTGTTCTAAATGAAAGGATTTCTGCTTTTAAGGCTACCCAAGGACGGCTGCGTCGGGAGGCGATTCTTCCAGGGTCCTGCTCATCTTAGCCTGCTGAATGAGCTGAAGCAGCATCTGACTGAGGCCACCGACTTCCACCATTCGGCTAGCAAAATGCTCCAGTTGGACAGCCCAGCAGGGGGAAGCGAAACTCCAACAGCCAAAGGGTTCACCAAGGCCAATTATGTGGCTTTCTTGGAGCTTCACAAGGACCTTGTCAGGTAAACTTGGATGGCCTTTAGACAGCCGCGTCTCCAAGGATCTCGGCTAATAACGGGGAGTCCAAGATCCATGGATTCGTGGAGGTTGGATGGAGAATCCACCCAGATATGCCCTGAATTGTCTCAAGCCAATCTAACCTTCAGCAGGGGTCTTCAAACCTGGCAACTTTTAAGAGCTGGCTGAGGAATTCTGGGCGCTGAAGTCCACAAGTCTTAAAGTTGCCAAGTTTGAAGACCCCTGGCCTTGAGGATGTCACATGATTCCATTGTGAACAAGGCAAACAAACTTGCTTGAGGAACCCCTATCGGGCTTCTGAGGAACTTCTTGGCTTCATGATTGATGCTCAAATAATTTTTGAAACTGGTTATGTCATATTTGGAAAGCATTCGGGATGTAGCCTGGTCTTTTTTTCTTGATTCTGCGGCGTATGTACAGATTGAAGAAACTTGTGTGTCTCCTGCTTCAGACCTTCTTATTCTGGATACGTTTTTAGGCTTTTTCCCACATTTGTTCTGTGGCTGGAAGAAGACAGGTTCCAGAAAGGGGACATCTACATTCCCTCTTTGCCCAAGCAATACGATGGGCATCGGCTTGCCAAGATCATGCAGAACCAGCAGGTAAAAAAAGGAATGGATCGATTATATTTTACGTATATGTAAGAGTGTAGGTCAGGGGGTCTTCAAACTTGGCCCTTTTATGACTGGTGGACTTTAACTCCCAGAATTCCTCAGCCAGGCACGCTGGCTGAGGAATGCTGGAAGTTGAAGTCCACCAGTCATAAAAGGGCCAAGCTGGAAGACCCCTGAGAGTCTGGATCCAAGCCCGCAGTGTCATCAAAATGGCTGACTGAGGGATTCTGGGAGTTGAAGTCCACCAGTCGTAAAAGGGCCAAGCTGGAAGACCCCCGAGAGTCTGGATCCAAGCCCTCAGTGTCATCGAAATGGCCGACTGAGGAATTCTGGGAGATGAAGTCCACCAGTCAGAAAAGGGCCAAGTTGGAAGACACCTGGTCTGGATCCAAGCCTGCACTTTCATCAAAATGGCCGACTGAGGGATTCTGGAAGTCCCAGTCATAAAAGGGCCAAGTTTGAAGACCCCTGGTGCAGGTCTATACATACTTGTATATAGTGTGTTTTAAATGTGTGTTATGTATGTGTACACTTTGAGAGCCAACAACTAAGTTTCGTTTTTAATGTGTGCCATTGTGCCCACAGTAAAAGAAAATGACAATAAAGGTTATCTAATTGGGTTTAAGTTCTCTAAGTGTTGGAGCAGTCACAACTTTTGGACGCAGGTTGTTCCACTGGTTAATTGGAATAGACTAGAATAGAGCTGGAAGGGACCTTGGAGATCTTCTAGTCCAACCCCCTGCTCAGGCAGGAAACCCTACACTATTTCAGACAAGTGGCTGTCTAGTCTCTTCTTAAAAACCTCCAGTGTTGGAGCATTCACCGCTTCTGGAGGCAGGTTGTTCCACTGGTTAATTGTTCCGACTGTCAGGAAATTTCTCCTTAGTTCCAGGTTGCTTCTTTCTTAGCTTGTCAGAAGGTCACAAAAGGGGATCACATGACCTCGAGGCACTGCAACCGTCATAAACACATGCCGGTTGCCAAGCATCCAAATTTTGATCACATGACCCTGGGGAGGTTGCAGCGGTCACAAGTGTGAAAAATGGTCACAAGTCACTTTTTTCAGTGCCGAAAAAACATAATTTCACACATAATTTCAAACGGTCACAAAATGAACAGTTGTAAGTGAAGGGCTAGTTGTAATGGGCCTCAGTGGCTCCTCCGTTCTGATTCACTGTGGATTTGACAGATCATTTTGAATTATGTAGAACTGTGATTGCACTGGCGCAAGGGGACCTCAAAGCTTCCGTTCCCTTTAGCATCCCTGCTAATTGGCAGCCACCCCAAGCAGGGTGGTGGTGGGATTTAAATTAAAGTTGAGTGCTTTGATTGATCTTAAGGTAAAGGTAAAGGTTCCCCCCGCACATGCGTGCTAGTCGTTTCCAACTCTAGGGGCCGGTGCTCATCTCCGTTTCAAAGCCGAAGAGCCGGCGCTTGTCCGAGGACGTCTCCGTGGTCCTGTGGCCGGCATGACTAGACGCCAAAGGCGCACGGAACGCTGTTACCTTCCCACCGTAGTGGTCCCTATTTTTCTACTTGCATTTTTACGTGCTTTCGAACTGCTAGGTTGGCAGAAGCTGGGACGAGTAACAGGTGCTCACTCTGCTACGCGGCACTCGGGATTCGACCCGCCAAACTGCCGACCTTCTGATCGACAAGCTCAGCGTCCTAACCCACTAAGCCACCGCGTCCTGATTGATCTTACTGGCAACTAAAAATGTCTTTCTCCCTGTTGCCCCTTTTTCCTGCCCACCTGCTGCTGGCTTGAAGGATCTCTGGATGGAATTTGTCAACGTTCAGCAGATTCAGCATGAGTTCCAGGAAACCTTAGACCTCTGGTTTCGAGTCAGAGTGGGACCCCTCCCTGCCTCAAGTGCTTCGCCGGCGCAGACAGACTTCACCGACCCTTTGTTAGGTATTTTATTTATTGAAATGTGTTTGAATATTAGTAGCTCAGATTGGTAATTGGGGCCGTTAGTTTAATGGCATGGTTCCGACAAATGGAACTCTTCAAAAGAACTTTGAGGCATTGTTTACTTTAAAGAATCTTTATTCGAGTAGCACAGCTTCGGCACTAACACAGTCGAAGCCAAAATCTGAGTTCCCCTCCTCTGAGCCCATAGTATCAAAGCACAATTCCCTCCTTCAATTAACAGTCATAAATCACATTCCCCAATTAGCTCGACGTGTGCGGGCTTCCTCTCCAGCTCTCCAGCCCACCAATTCTTTATTGGCTCTGGGCTCAGTAACCTTGATTCTCATGCTAAGTTTAGTGTTGTTATGTCTAGCTGGGCTCTCATTCACCTCCCCCCGCCAGCATCATCTAACTCTAAAAGCAAAAAATAAAAAGATGGCTGCATTTCCCTTTGTTGTCGATGCAGAAACATCCGATGTTAGCAGCGTCGACAAACGCTTTGCATTTCTTCCTTTCCCCCCCGCCCCCAGCCAAGGAACGGATTATCACCAGCCTGAAGAAATACGATGAGCCCCAGCCCCCTCTGTCTCTTCAACCAATGAAAGCTCCCGTGCCCGTCATTTCCCCGGCTAGCTTGGTAAACCAACATGAAGCCAAAGAATTGACTTGCACCAACCTCAGGATCTTTCAACGGCACGCGAAGTAAGAATTTCTTTTTTTCTTTTCTTCTGCTGTGTTTGGTCTCTCTCTCTCTCTCTCTCTCTGTGTGTGTGTGTGTGTGTGTCTCTTTCTCTCTCTCTCTTTTGAACTATGCTTAGTTATGGTGTCCTTAAGTACAGACAGTCGGACTAGGGGTGACATGATAGCAGTCTTGCAACATTTGAGGGGCTCTCGCAGAAGAGGAGGGGTTGTGTGTCGACTTATTCTCCAAAAATTTGCAGCGTTAGCCTTGGTGAACTCTCCAGCTTCCGCCTTCCATTATGTATTCAAGATGGACAGTGTTTAATATTTATTTGTTACGTATATTTTTTTATTTTTATTTTTTTTTAATTCCATTTATATCCCGCCCTTCTCCGAAGACTCAGGGCGGCTTACAAGCTTAGCAGTAGCCTTCATTCTATGTCTATGCCTGCTTGTTAGGGCTTTCACACACACCCCAAGCGGCATTATTACAAAGTCAGCTTATTGCCCCCCAACAATCTGGGTCCTCATTTTACCTACCTCGGAAGGATGGAAGGCTGAGTCAACCTTGAGCCTGGTGGGACTCGAACCTGCACTAATTGCAGGCAGCTGGTCTTACTTAAGGAGGCATTAGCCCACTGCTCCACCAAGGCTCTATATATGTAGGGGTGTGGGTCGATACATATGTTGTATATAGTATGTTTAGGTGTGTGTCGTGTATGTGTTTCACTTTGAGAGCGGGCAACTAAATTTCATTTTTGAAATTTAAAATGACAATAAAGGTTGTCTTGTCTTGTCCTGTCCTGTCTTGTCTTCTCTTACTTTAACTTACCTTACCTTGATCAAAACACCAGAGGGCAGGAGAAGAAGTAATGGATGGAATTAAAAAGAGATTCAGCCTAATCAGTACACCCAATCAACAGAATAACATTATGACAGAGTTGGAAGGGACCTTGAAGGTCTTCTAGTCCAACCCCCTGCTCAAGCAAGAGATCTTATACACCATTCCAGACAAAATGGTTGTCCAATCTCTTTTTTGTAAAAAAAAACAAAACAAAACCTCCAGTGATGAAGCACCCACTACTTTTGGAGACAGGACATTCCATTGATAAATTGTTCTCACTGTTGCCTCCAGAAGCGGTGGGTGCTCCATCCCTGGAGGCTTTTAAGAAGTGATTGGACCACCGTTTTTCTGGAACAGTGTAAGGTTGCCTGCTTGAGCAAGGGGTTAGACTAGAAGACCTCCAAGGTCCCTTCTAACTCTGTCACACTATTCCCATTACTGTGTGACGTCGTCTTCGCTTTCTTCCTTTTGACCAGGTTTAGATAAATTGGGACTCTGCATATCTGTTCAAGCTTTCCCTCCCCTACCTCACTTTAAAAAAAATGTTTCTTTTTTTTTTTAAAAAAAAGGAGATGTGTATCCTGTAAAGAAACAAAAAAAAACCATCCTTGGCCAGTATCGTATTTATTAAAAAATGGAGACTGGCTCACTGCAATGATTTCGTTTTAGAATTCCCACCAGGGCTGGCTAGGAGGTGTCTTATTGGACAGCGAGTGGTTTATGATTAGACAGGCCTATTGGAGCAACCACGTTGCAGTGAGAAGTGTCCTGGTTCCGACAGATGAAACTCTTCAAACAACTTGGAGGCGTTGTTTACCTTAAAGAATCTTTATTCGAGTAGCATGGCATCGGCACTGACATAATCGAAGCCAAAATCTGAAATCTGAATTCTTCTCCCCTAAACACATAGTATCAAAGCACAATTCCCTCCTCTAATTAACAGTCACCAATCACATTCTCCAATTAGTTTGAAACGTAGGCTTTCCCTCCAGCTCTCCAACCCTCCATTTCTTGTCATCTCTTATTTCAAACAGCCTTGAAAATACTCTACTACGATGTTATGTCTAAATAATTGCCATACACATTCTTCTTCCTCCTTGCGTTTCCCCCCCCCCACCCCAACATCATCTAATTCTAACTCTAAAAGTAACACACAAGTTCAGGGGGAAATGGCTGCATCTTCATATATTATCAAAGGAAGAACATCCAATGTTAGCAGCGTTGACAAGAAGCTTTTGACGGTAGCTTTGTCATCCTAGAGCAGGCTTCACCAACCTTCTTGGATTGGTGGCCCAGTGGGAGAGGGAGGGGCAGGCGCCGTAATGCACGCGGGTGCAAACCTGAATGCAGGCATGTGCGTGCGTGTGTGCAAACAGGCCGCGAGCACATGCGCCATGCAAACGGGGCTGCATGTGTGCAAGGCTCTCAGCGCCTGTATGAGGCTTGTGACTCTGGTGTTGCCAGGCTTGCAGTGATGCTATCACCAGCATGAGGCTTGTGCCGTGGGCCGTAACGATGCCACCCCGGCGCGAGGTTTGTGCTGCCTCCCCGTGTGAGCATCGCCCCGTGGCCTGCGGCAATGCTGCCCCGGCGCGAAGCTCATGCTGCCGCCCCCGCGCAAGGATCTGTGGCCCACCTGCCGCTTGCGGTGCTACAAGGTTCGTGGCAATGCCACCGCCTGCATGTGGCATGCTGCCGCCCACCTGCCGCTTGTGGTGCTGTTGCCCCCCCATGCAAGGTTCATGGCAACATCGCCGCCCGCGCAATACTAGCGGCAGTGCCACCACCCGCACAGCACTTGCAGCAATGGTGGCACGAGGGGGTGGTGAGCACTGCCCAGCTACTCCACGGCCTAATGGCCAAGAGGCCACCGTCTGATAGTGGGCCACAGCCCATAGGTTGGGGATCTCTGTCCTAGAGAAAAACAGGGCTGCTTTAATGAGACAGGAACGGCATTCAACACCCCTGCAAACTCCGAAGCGCCGCTTTTGAATGGAACCCTTCCCCCAGGTTTCAAATTCCAAATGAGTACAGCAGTTGCAAAGATTGCTCTAATATTTTCTCTATCATACGGGGATGTCCTCGGCGCACAAGCTCACGGCTGGTTCTTGTTAAATTGTAGACTGGCCGCGCTTCGGGAATCCCAGCAAGTGGCTTTCAGTAGCGAGATGCTGGACACGTTGCCAAAGCTTTATATCAACCGAGAAGAGCAAGTTACTCTTCACCTGGAATGTCGGGCAGGATCTGGGAAAAGTTGCCACGGAGCAGCTCATGTAACAATCCAGGTGAGAACAGAAGTCCCTTCCTCTTCCTGAACCTGCCTTCCCTCTAATGTCAGGAGTTCGGGGGCAGAGAAGGGTGTGTGTGTGTGTGTGTGTGTGTGTGTGTGTGTGTCCTGCAATCTCTGCAGCCATTGGGCTAGAGGGCCAGTAATCCAAAGGAGTCAGCTTCCTGATTGATTATGATGATGATGATAAGTATCAATAAGTGTCATTATTGTTGTTATTATTATTATTATTTGTACAAGTTTTATTTAATTTTTAAAATTTTACATTCAGATATTTGTGAAGCAACACGGTGGTTGGGTATAAAAATAAACAATTGCAAATAACAAATTATTTCTAAACAGCTCAAGTGGTGTCAACAAAGATTCCCTCTCCGATTCCCTTAGTTTTGACATAATCAAATTAATCGAATTAATACATTTCTAATGGTGACATAATCAATTAGAAGAATTTTCAATATATTTTCACTTATACATATCCATATCCTGTTTTTAATTTTTACCTAATTGCAATAGAATATCAATAGCCTATGATATATAAAGAAAAGAAAAAAAAGAAAGAAAATTAATTTTCAGGTAACCCACATTTCCCTATTTCAGTAAAATTATTATTATTATTATTATTATTAAAAGTGACTTAACAACCAGTCCTCACACTTACGACCGCATAGTCACATGATCAAAATCCAGGTGCTTGGCATCCACCATGTATTTAAGACGGTTGCAACATCTCATGGTGTGGGGGTCTTCTGAGTATTCCCTGAGGCCTTCCAAGCCCACTTCTGACAATCCTACTCTGTGGAGAAAGCAGGATTCACTTAACAACCTCATGATTTGCTTAACAACCGCAGTGACTGCTGTTAACAACGATGGCCAAAAATGGTCATAAAATTCAGCACCGCTCCCTTCGCCACCACCTTGCTGAAGTATGGAAACGTTGGTCTCTGTTGCGATCATAAGTTGAGGACTACCCATAAGCCCTTGCTTTTTAATAATAATAATGATAATAATGATAATAATGATAATAATGATAATAATAATAATAATAATAATAATAATAATAATAATAATAATAAT
>JAKJMR010016342.1:56987-67450 GCA_024449315.1 Daboia siamensis
CCATCCGCCCACCCGTCACCATCTATCATCTGTCTGTCTGTCTGTCTATCTATCTATCTATCTATCTATATCCATCTACCTACCTATCTATACCTACCTATCCATCCATCCATTTATCATCCGTCTGTCATCCATCCATCCATCCATCCATCCATCCTTCTCTCTCTTTCTCTCTCCATCCAGTCATATCTGTCTGTCTATTCATCCATTTACCATCCATCTGTCATCCATCCATCCATCCACTCACCCACCCACTGAGCTCTGTTTCTCCACCACTATTTGATTAGACATATAGAAATAAAGTCTAGGACGCGGTGGCTCACTGGATTAGGACACTGAGCTTGTCGATCAGAAGGTCGGCAGCTTGGTGGGTCGAATCCCGAGTGCCGCGTAGCAGAGTGAGCGCCTGTTACTCGTCCCAGCTTCTGCCAACCTAGCAGTTCGAAAGCACGTAAAAATGCAAGTAGAAAAATAGGGACCACTACGGTGGGAAGGTCACGGTGTTCCGTGCGCCTTTGGCGTCTAGTCATGCCGGCCTGATGACCATGGAGACGTCCTCGGACAAGCGCTGGCTCTTCGGCTTTGAAACGGAGATGAGCACCGGCCCCTAGAGTCGGAAACGACTAGCAGGCATGTGCGGGGGAACCTTTACCTTTACCTTTTATAGAAATGAAGTACAAAACCCTAAAATAAGATTTGTTGTTGTTAGTTGCGAAGTCGTGTCCGACCCATCGCGACCCTATGGACAACGTTCCTCCAGGCCTTCCTGTCCTCTACCATCTTCTGGAGTCCATTTAAGCTCACACCTACTGCTTCAGGGACTCCATCCAGCCACCTCATTCTCTGTCGTCCCCTTCTTCTCTTGCCCTCGATCTTTCCCAGCATTAGGCTCTTCTCCAGTGAGTCCTTCCTTCTCATTAGGTGGCCAAAGGATTTGAGTTTCAGCTTCAGAATCTGAAAATAAGATTAGTATACTTTAAAAAGGGAAACGCTAACTTCTGCAGGCAGGTGGGGTGAGCCAGGAAAAAAATAACTCTCCTTTTTCAAATTCGCTGCACCTCTAACCCTTTCCCCCTTCTTCAGTGGCTCCCAGTGCATATTCAGCAGAAGGATGACCAGTTCCTCATAAATTTTCTGGGAAATTATTGTGAAATTATTGTAATTCCTTCTATGACCCAAAGTAGAACATTTCTAACTTGCCCTCTTTCTCTTGGAATTAATCAGCCTCACCGCTCTCTCCCCCCACCCCTCCCATTTCTCTCCATTCTCTCCCCAACCTCAACACCCCTCCTTTAAAAAAAAAACCCACAAAGTTTGACCTCCTGGAATGGCTGCAGAGTTCAAGACCTGCCCTGTCGGAGCGTGGCCAGCTTTTGGAGTCCATCCACGTGGGTCTCAAGACCTGTGGCTTTGAGCCTGAGAAGGACGCCTTGATGCCTTTTTCCATCTTCTGCAAACACTGGGTTTGCCTCCTCCAATACCAGTTCCCCGACCACTATAGCAGCTTTTTGAGGCTCCTCCTTCAGAGTAAGTACCGTCTCAACTTTTACGGCTCGTCTTCGGCAAGTAAGAACGTGAAAAGGGTCTTGGGGATGGGTTGATTACTCCAGTGTTGTTTCTCAACCTGGGCAGCCTTAAGACATGTGGACTTCAACTCTCAGAATTCTGGCTGGGGAACTCTGGGAATTAAAGTCCACACATCTTAAAAGTTGTCAAGGTTGAGGGAAACTGTGCTGGACTAGAAGACCTCCAGGGTCCCTTCCAGCTCTATTCTGTTCTGTTCTGTTCTGTTCTGTTCTGTTCTGTTCCATTCCTTTCTGTTTCATTCTACTCTACTCTATTCTGTTCTATTCTATTCTATTCTATTTTATTCTATTCTATATTTTCCATTCTATTCTATTCTATTCCATTCCATGTATTCTATTCTATTCTATTCTATTCTATTCTATTCTATTCTATTCTATATTTTCTATTCTGTTCTATCCTATCCTATCCTATCCTATCCTACCCTACCCTACCCTACCCTACCCTACTCTACCCTATCCTCTTCTGTTCTTATGTGTATAGGTAGTCCTTGACTTACAACAGTTTCTTGAACAATTATTCGAAGATAGAGACACTGAAAAAAAAAGTGACTTATGACACTGTACTTTCACACTGGCCACAGGATCAAAATTCAGACCCTTGGCTGACTCATATTTATGACACTTACCTTTTGCAAATTTTTGACAAGCCAAGTCAGTTGGGGAGGCCCCCCCCCCTCTCTCTCTCACACACACACACAAACACACACACAAATCTTTAATCAGCTACCAGGAAGAGAATTCAAACCATGACATGTGTTGGAGCATTCACCACCTCTGGAGGCAGGTTGTTCCACTGGTTAATTGTTCTAACTGTCAGGAAGTTTCTCCTTAGTTCCAGGTTGCTTCTCTCCCTGATTTAATTTCCATCTGTTGCTTCTCGTCCTGCCTTCAGGGGCTTTGGAGAAGAGATTGCTGCCCCCCACTTCTTTGGGGCAGCCCCTGAGATACTGGAACATGGCGATATAACAAACGGGATGCAAAGCTAAGAGTGAAACTTTAATTTTGGTTTCAATTTTCTGCTCAGGTTCTTCCGATCAGCTCCTCAGCCCTGATTGTTGGAAAGCATCTCTGAAGGCTTTGGGCTGCCCCACCTCCTTCCCTGCCAAGGAGAAGGGAAGGAAAGAGATGGCTAACCCAAGCCTCCCACTGCAGCCTTCAATGGAGCCAATTTTATCACCTGAACAGGTGAGCAACCCGTGTGCAACCTGTGTTATAAATACCATCTCACACTGTCCGGGATTTCATAGCGTTCAGTTTTTAGATGAACCGCTGGAGACAACCCTTAAACTATTGAAAATGATGGAAGAAGAATTTGGAGAAAAAACAGGATTGAAAATAAAACGGAGGCAAAAAAAAAAAAAAACGCCCCCAAAGTTGCAGTTAAAAACCTTTAAAAAAAGGTAAAGGTAAAGGTTCCCCCGCACACGCGTGCTAGTCGTTTCTGACTCTAGGGGCCGGTGCTCATCTCCGTTTCAAAGCCAAAGAGCCGGCGCTTGTCCGAGGACGTCTCCGTGGTCATGTGGCCGGCATGACTAGACGCCAAAGGCGCACGGAACGCTGTTACCTTCCCACCGGAGTGGTCCCTATTTTTCTACTTGCATTTTTTACGTGCTTTCAAACTGCTAGGTTGGCAGAAGCTGGGACGAGTAACAGGCGCTCACTCTGCTACGTGGCACTCGGGATTCGACCCGCCAAACTGCCGACCTTCTGATCGACAAGCTCAGCGTCCTAACCCACTGAGCCACCGCGTCCCTATATATATATGTGTGTGTGTGTGTGTGTGTGTGTGTGTGTGTGTGTGTTTTCTGAGGTTTTCGCGGGTGTTTGTATGTAGATCTTTGGTCATTCGGGTTTTTCCCCACGTAGAATTGGAGGTATCAGGGCAACGTTTCGACGAAATCTCATCCGTCATCTTCAGGCTTCAGCTTCCTTCTTCTGGGAGAAGTGTGTGGTAGTGGCTGTTTCTTCTTCTTTTTTAAACTGCCAGAGGGGTGTGTTCTGTGGGTGGAGGTGTGCTCTGATTGGGTGGGAGTGTGTTTTGAAAGGGGTGTGTGTTCTGAGATATATATATATATATATAAAAGTTTTATATATATATATATAAAAGTTTTTTATATATATATAAAAAAGGTAAAGGTTCCCCCGCACATGCGTGCTAGTCGTTTCCGACTCTAGGGGCCGGTGCTCATCTCCGTTTCAAAGCCGAAGAGCCAGCGCTTGTCCGAGGACGTCTCCGTGGTCATGTGGCCGGCATGACTAGACGCCAAAGGCGCACGGAACGCTGTTACCTTCCCACCGGAGTGGTCCCTATTTTTCTACTTGCATTTTTACGTGCTTTCGAACTGCTAGGTTGGCAGAAGCTGGGACGCGTAACAGGCACTCACTCTGCTACGCGGCACTCGGGATTCGCCCCGCCAAAAACAAAAAACAACAACAACAACAAAAACACCAACTGTCAGAAAAAACAGACTCACAAATAATTAAGAAAGTTAAACATTTGGGAATATACTTTAACAGCGAGATGTGCAACGCTAAAAGAAGAGAGTTACATAGAATTACTGAATCAAACAAAATCAGATTTGGGGGAAAAAACCAAACAAAACAATTTGACCACCTGAACAGATGGAGCAACCTGCGTGAACGGGTTTGGTTACAATCCCATCTTAGACCGTCCAGAATTTAATAGTAGATAGGGAAAGAGCAGGAAAAAAAAGTAAAATTCCAGCCAGGGGTTACGAAATAGGTCCTAAGTCGTCATAAGTCAACCAGACGTACAAGATTTCGTTTAGTGACCCTTCAAAGTCACAACCGCACTGACAAAAGGGACCGGTGAGCCTGTTTTTCACACTTAACGACCGTGGCAGCCCTTCCGTGGTCACGTGGTCAAAATCCGGACGCTTGGCAACGGATTCGTATTTTTGACGGTTGCAGTGTCCCAGGGGATCAGGTGATCCCCTTTTGCGACCACCTGACAAGCAAACTCCATGGGGAAGCCAGATTCACCTTAACATCCATTTCCCTAACCTAACAACTGCAGTGATTCACTTAACAACCGTAGCAAGAAAGATAATAAAACGGGGCAAAATTCACTTAACAAACGTCTCGCTTAACAACAGAAATTTTGGCCACCCGGTTGTGGTGATAACTTTCTTGCTCTTCTCTGAACTTTTTCCAAAGTCTTGCCTCACAACACTTCATTTAGTGACCGTTTCAAGTTACAACAGCATTGGGAAAAAGTAACTTACGACCGTTTATCACACCTACGACCGTTGCAGCATCCCCCTGGTCACGTGACCAAAATTCAGACGCTTGGCAACTGGTTCATATTGATGACGGTTGCACTATCCCAGGGACACACAAATCCTCTTTTGCGACCTTTTGACAAGCAAAATCCAGATTCACTTGACCACCATGGTACTAACTGAGCAACTGTGGGAAGGAAGGTTGTGAAATGGACAAAATCCACTTAACTCTCTTGCTTAGCAACAGAAACGTTGGATCTGAATAGTGGTCATAACTTTGAGGGCTACCTGTTTTCAAAAATCCTATTTTTGGAACGGTTTTAATAACAACAACAACAACTTTGGAAGTACCTTGGAGGTCATCTAGTCCAACCCCCGGCTCAGGCAGGTGAACCTATACCATTTCAGACAAACGGCTGTTCAGTCTCTTCTGAAAAACCTCCAGTGTTGGAGCATTCACAGCTTCTGGAGGCAGGTTGTTCCACTGGTTAATTGTCCTCACTGTTAGGAAGTTTCTCCTTAGTTCTAGGTTGCTTCTCTCCTTGATGAGTTTCCATCCGTTGCTTCTTGTCCTGCCTTCAGGGGCTTTGGAGAACAGCTTGGCTGCCTCTTCTTTGGGGCAACCCCTGAGATATTGGAAGACTTGCTATCCTGCCCCCAACCTTGTCTTTCCCTTCATTAGACTAGACATGCCCATTTCCAGTTTTGAGGCAACAAGTCTGGGAAGAGGAACAAGCCGATATCTGGCCTTTAGGTTCAGCTGGGGTTGAAGAAGATGTGTGGTCCCTTCCAACTCTTATTATTAGATTGGATTGGATTGGATTGGATTGGAATGGAATGGAATGGAATGGAATGGAATAGAATAGAATAGATAGAATAGAATAGAATAGAATAGAATAGAATAGAATAGAATAGAATAGAATAGAATAGAATAGAAAATATGGAATAGAAATAATAGAAATAGAATAGAATAGAATAGAATAGAATAGAATAGAATAGAATAGAATTGGAATATGGAATGGAAAGGAATGGAATGGAATGGAATGGAATAGAATAGAATAGAAAATATGGAATGGAATAGAAATAGAATAGAATAGAATAGAATAAAATAGAATAGGTATTGGAATATAGAATGGAATGGAATGGAATAGAGCTGGAAGGGACCTTGGAGGTCATCTAGTCCAACCCCCTGGACAGCCATTTCAGACAAAGGGCTGTCCGGTCTCTTCTTAAAAACCTCCAGTGTTGCAGCATTTTGGGCACGTACCGCAAAAGAAATACCCATCATGGCTGGATTAGCCATGTATGTCCGTTGCTAATGAGGTGGGACCTGTTGAGTAGCCGTCCCCCCCATGGCTAATTTCTACCTGAACTTTTATTCTTTTTTTCCCAGGTCATGGAGACCATAGAGTGGTTCTCCAACTACTTTCTCAAACTGCGGTTGTCTTCTCAAGACTATCGAAGTTTCGGACTATTTTCCAAGTGGGCACCTTACGTTGCTCACGTCAGACGTCTGATGCAGTATCTGCTCCACCGTCTCATTGGCTCAAAATTGGACAGCTTGTCACGGGAGCCCATAGGCAGCAACCGGGTGTTTGAAGGTAATAATGCAGCGGGGGTTTGGTGTGCCGATCATTGTCACTCTTTGTTGAATCTCCCAACGGTGCTTTTTTCAGGAAGCAACTGGACTTCTTTGTTTTTCTTTGAAGATGTTTCACTTCTCATCCAAGAAGCTTTTTCAGCTCTGACTGGATGGATAGATAGATAGATAGATAGATAGATAGATAGATAGATAGATAGATAGATAGATAGATAGATAGGGATAGACAGACAGACAGACAGATAGATAATAGATGGATAGTTATGGATGGATAGATATGGGTAGATAGATAGTAGATATGGATGGATAGACAGACAGACAGACACAGACAGATAGATATATAACCTTAGTTGTCATTTTTTACTGTGGGCACAATGGCACACATTAAAAATGAAATTTAATTGCTTCCTCTCAAAGTGTACACATACATAACACACATTTAAAACATCCTATACACAACATATGTATAGACCTACACCCTTACATATAAGTGATATATAAATATTAATCACTGTCCATCTTGAAAACATAATGGAAAGAGGAAGCTAGAGAGTTCACAAGGCTAATACTGTGTGGAACAAAGCTGTGACTGAATCTGGATGTTCTGCTTCGGATACCACGGAGCCTCCTCCTCCCAGAAGGGAACAAGGAAAACAGGTCGTGGCGAGGGTGTGTCGTGTCCCAGACAATCTTACGGACCCTGCTCAAGCAACGCTTCTGTGCCATGTCCTGGATGGGAGGGAGGGAACTGCCAATGATCTTTTCTGCTGTCCTCACCACTCTCTGCACTGTCTTCCTGTCCGAAGCAGGGATGCTTCCAAACCAGACACTGATGCTGTATGACAGGATGCTCTCGATCATCCCCCTGTAGAAAGTGGTCAGACAGGGCAAGGAAGATGTGCTTTTCTCATGCGACGCAGAAAATGCAGGCGCCGCTGTGCCCGCTTCACCCGTGTCTCGCAGTTGAGCGACCAAGCCAGCCTACTTGTTAGCTGCACACCCAGGAATTTGATGCTGGCAACCATCTCCACAGGTGAATCGTTAAAGCACAGAGCAGTGTGGCTGGGTCTGCCTTTTCTGAAATTGACAATGCTCTCTTTGGTTTTCCCACTGTTTAAAACTAGGCTGTTCTCCTTACACCAGTTCACCAAACCCTCAACCTCCTTGTGGTAAGCTTCCTCATTGTCATCATGAATCAGGCCCACGACTGTTGTGTCATCCATAAACTTCACAATATGGTTGGTGGCAAACCTAGCACAACAGTCATGGGTCAACAGGGTGAACAGCAGCGGACTTAGGAGGCAGCCCTGAGGAGAACCTGTGCTCAAGAAAAAGGATGGTGGGGAATGGAAGGATTTATACTCCTTGCAGCGAAAGAATGCTCCGCACCCATTTGCACCACTCAGGTGACCCTGAAGACACAGACAAACCTCCAAGTGGCCTCAACGAGTCTCTATTGTTGTTGTTAGCTGTGAAGTCGTGTCCGACCCATCACAACCCCATGGGCAACGTTCCTCCAGGCCTTTCTGTCCATTACCATCTTCTGGTCCATTTAAGCTCACGCCTCCTGCTTCAGTGACTCCATCCAGCCACCTCATTCTCCGTCGTCCCCTTCTTCTCTTGCCCTCAACCTTTCCCAGCATGAGGCTCTTCTCCAGTGAGTCCTTCCTTCTCATTAGGTGGCCAAAGTATTTGAGTTTTAGCTTCAGGATCTGGCCTTCTAAAGAGCAGTCAGGGTTGATCTCCTCTAGGACCGACCGGTTTGATGGCCTTGCAGTCCAAGGGACTCGCAGGAGTCTTCTCCAGCACCAGAGTTCAAAGGCCTCCATTCTTTGGCGCTCAGCCTTTTTTATGGTCCAACTTTCACTGCCATACATTGCAACTGGGAAGACCATAGCCTTGACTAAACGCACTTTTGTTGACAGGGTGGTCTCTGCTTTTTAGTGTGCTGTCTAGATTTACCATGGCTTTCCTCCCGAGGAGCAAGCGTCTTTTAATTTCGTGGCTGCAAGTCTCTTAAAAGAAGGCAAATGACCAGCTGTCTGCGAATAAATCCTTCCATTCCCCACCATCCGGCCAGAGCCGAAGAAGCTTCTTGGATGAGAAGCGAAACCTCTTCAAAGAAAAACAAAGTCCAGTTTTCTTGTGAAAAAAGCGCCGTTTGGGACAAGCATGACTCTGGATGACGGGAGAATCTCCATAAACATTTATTGAATCTGGTAAACTGATCCTGCCCAGGAGTTCAAGAATCTACCCAAATTTGGGTTCCAGATTTATTGTGCATCTGTTTGCTTTATTTGTTTGTTGATTAAATTTACATGCTGCCCGTCTCGCTGTTCGAAGAGATTCTGGGTGGTTTAGGATGTAGTAAAAAAAAAAAAAAAGTTATCAAAAGAATTATAAATATAAAAACCAGGCAGATGGTGTATTCTGCCTAATGGTAGAGTAAGTAAGCCTTGTGTCAACTCAGGGTTTACTCTTGTGAAAGTAAGACATCCTCGTTTGGGGCAAGTTGGAAACGGAGAAAAGAAAGCTTAAAGAGACATTTTTGTCTGCTCCTGCGCTGACTTTTTTGAATTCCCTAAAAAAATGTTGAACCTGTGCAGTTGGAAGCATTTCACTAGAAGTCTCTCTCTCTCTCTCTCTCTCTCTCTCTCTCTCTCTCTCTCTCTCTCTCTCTCTCTCTCTCTCTCTCCTTTTCAGCTTTGCATTCTCTATTTTTAGTCACCATTCAACTCTTCAAGCCATGGCTTGAGGTCTTAGAGGGCAAAGACACAAGGTAAGTAGGAAGCTGTTTTTAGGATGTTAAAGAAAATAGAATTGAACCTGGGATCTCCACCTCTTTGGTGGATGGTGGACACACACTGGAAATTTTAAGCACGTGTTCTTGGTGGCCTCAGAAAGGGGCTGTCATGGTGGGCTGGAATAGTGAAAAAATATTGGTGGGACCACTTGAAATGGTATAGAGTTTCCTGCTTAAGCAGGGGGTTGGACTAGAAGACCTCCAAGGTCCCTTCCAGCTCTATTCTGATTGATTGATTGATTGAAATGGTACAGGGTCTCCTGCTTGAGAGAAGCAACCTGGAACTAAGGAGAAATTTCCTGACTGAGGACAGTTAACCAGTGGAACCACCTGCCTCCAGAAGCTGTGAATGCTCCAACACTGGAGGTTTTTAAGAAGAGGCTGGACAGGCATTTGTCTGAAATGGTGTAGGTCAGGGGTCAGCAGCCTGAAACAGTGAAAGAGCCACTCGGAACCGGTTCCCTCACAAAAGGAAAAACTGGGAGCCGCAAAAAATCAGTGTGCATGTGCGTACATGCGCGCATGCGCAGAACAGGGTTTGAAGAGTGGAGCCAAGGCGAGATATGCACCTACCCTGCATATTTGAATTGATGGGTTGAACTTTTTTAGTCCCACTTTTTTTTTTTGGACTGCATATGGCAGAGGACCGGGAGCCGCAGGAGACGGCTGAAAGATCCGCATGCGGCTCTGGAGCCGCGGGTTGCAGACCTGTGGTGCAGGGTCTCCTGCCTGAGGAGCGGGTTGGACTAGAAGACCTCAAGAGTCCCTTTCAACTTTTATTATTATTATTGTTGTTGTTGTTGTTGTTGTTGTTATTCCACTTAGGCCTGTAAAGTTTAGGGCAGCATATAAGTAGTCTAGGTGCTATTGTCACCTAGTTATAAGTCACTAGGTAAGAGAATGGCAGTGCAGTGGTTAGAACGCAGTATCGCAGGCTAACTCTGCCCACAGTTTCAAGTTTGATCCTGGCTGGCTCAAGATTGACTTAGCCTGCCATCCTTCCAAGGTCAGTAAAATGAGGTCCCAGATGGTTGAGAACAATATGCTGACTGTAAACCGCTTAGAGAGGGCTGTAAAGCACTGTGAAGCGGTATATAAGTCTTAAGTGCTATTCTTACTGCTATTCCTTCCTTCACTCCCTCCTTCCTTTCCTCCCTCCCTCCCTTCCTCCCTCCCTGAAGACGCAGCAGTTAGAATGCAGTTATTGCAGGCAGACTCTGCCCACAGCCAGG
>JAKJMR010016343.1:0-16183 GCA_024449315.1 Daboia siamensis
GGATCCCACTATTCCACAAAGAATATCATAGTGCATTACAAATAAAGTGCAAAATAGATTATAAAGTACAAAGAAGACTTAAATAATATACTGCCTCAGGTATAAAGGTAAAGGTAAAGGTTCCCCCGCACATGCGTGCTAGTCGTTTCCGACTCTAGGGGCCGGTGCTCATCTCCGTTTCAAAGCCAAAGAACCAGCGTTTGTCCAAGGACGTCTCCGTGGTCATGTGGCCAGCATGACTAGACGCCCAAGGCGCACGGAACACTGTTACCTTCCCACCGTAGTGGTCCCTATTTTTCTACTTGCATTTTTACGTGCTTTCGAACGGCTAGGTTGGCAGAAGCTGGGACGAGTAACAGGCGCTCACTCTGTTACGCGGCACTCGGGATTCGACCCGCCAAACTACCGACCTTCTGATTGACAAGCTCAGCTTCCTAACCCACTGAGCCCAGGCCCAGAATGGACGTCCAGAAGCAGCATCTACACAGAGAACTGGCTGTTCACATATTTGAATCCCACCAATGGCGTGGCCCCATTTTTCATCTCTCCCTGATTGGGGCCAAGAGTGAGATGAGGAAGAACTGGAGGTTGCTGGTATTTTCAAAAAAACCTTTAGAATGGCTGTTTCCCTTTTGCACTGTAACCTGCACACTAGTTATAGTTCAGCAAGAGAAATGGAGCTAAGGGTGTTGCTAGGATATCATTCACAAAATTTCCTAGCAATCTTTTTGGTTCAGCTGTCTGATGCTGATTTAGATAGGGCTGAAAATCCCTATTGTGGTCATGTCTGAGAAAATTCAACGTCCATCTCTTTACATTTGCATCTTCTTCATACTGTTTGACTCCAACATTGTGTTTCCTTTCTCTTCCAATTCTAACATGCTTAACCTCATCCTCACCATTGGAGACTCCAGGCTAATCTCCAACTCACCACAACCACTTGGACTTCATCTCAAACTAAACTGAGTAAGACAGGCAATACTCCAACTTGGATCTGTGAACAACCAAGCTCATAATAGCGAAGATGGACAAGGACTGAAACTACACGTGGTGACCTAAACATATCTTAAAATCTCAGAAACTGAAAAAAAATATCCCCTACATCATGAAACAATCAGTGGTCTGGATCTCTCCCTTGATACTGCGGCTAGTGTAGCATCAAACTCTACATGGATATGAGTAATTGACAGTTGATGGAATAATTGCCAAACCAAGTACTTCACAGTTTGACATTGTTCAAGTAGATGATAACTTTAGCTTCCAATGGAAAAGAACCATTTAACCCCTTTTCTTCCCTGTTGTTTCTTCTTTGCTACATATGTAGATCAATATTGTGCTCTCAATTGTATTTCAAGTTTTCAACGTTTGGACCATCTGGCCTGTAGCAGTCATAATCATTTGATCACTCAAAGGTGCTCCAAGGAGCAAACGACCTTCTATAATAATAATAATAATAATAATAATATTATCTGATCCTTCTATTCTGGAGACCTGGCAAAGAAAGTTTACAACAGTTCTAGCAACCGAGTGTGGAAGAAGTGCTGGCAAAGAGAAGATGGTGAGGGTTCTTGGAGGCAAGTACAACAGAAGAACATCTGGAATAGCAAAAAAAAAAGTAGCCTTGGCATGTCGGTTTTGACATAGATCCAGAGTTGGGACCCTTAGACAAGAGCTGTTTGCTGCTTTAAAATTCCTGTGATAAATAGGAACAATTAACAATAACTTTTAAGTTGTTATGCGAGTGGACTGGATGTGACAGAAGCCAATCTCATAAAGATATGGCTGAAAAGGTGATGACCAGGGCATGTTTGTGGCAGAGGAATAGATCTGAGAGATGCTGTTTTAATTAGCTATAATTCTGTTGCACTGGTACACACTCGCTCAGACGATGGCAATTCCATTAAGGCCGTTAGGGTCCTTTCCCATAGGACTAAATGGAGTCGTGCAAAATGGGGTCCACCAAAAGGCATTTGTTGAGGCCCCTTGCGACTTAGAGAGGAGCCTGTATTGGACAACTTTGTGGAATAAGCCTTCTGGAACTACTGTCAAAATGCCGTGAAGAGCAAGACTGCTCTGATTCATCCTACCACTCCTGGTACAGGCTATGGTCTGGTGAGGAACCACACTGGGTTACCAGCAAACAAACATCTAAGGGAGAAGAAGAAAAAATGCAGTCCTTGCTCTGAACAAATTGTTTTTCCTTTAAGTGTGCCTATACGTAACCACACTGCTTACAGCTCAGCTTTTGGATTTATGCAGACAGACAAAAGTCAACATCAATTTGTTGGTAGGGGGAAAGGAGGGTGTGCGTATTGTAAAATAAATGAATCTTCAGCCAAGTCAACACATCTTACTAGAGTAGGGCAGTGGAGTTTGTGGTAAAAGTAAAAACTACGTTATTCCCCCCCCCCCCCCTTCAGTAGAGTCTTTAATGTTCCACAAAGCCAGTAAGAAAAATAAAAACAGTCTGTCTGGGTCTAAAATCATGAGTGTCATCTGTAACTCTATCCACTCATGGATGTGGTCCTTCTGCTTAGGAAACAGCAGGATTATATGTAAGAATTCTAACATGCTCCACTCTCAGAAACCTGTTCAAAATAGTTCATACATCTGGCAGATGTCTTATGCAATTTTAACATGGATATGTTGACTCTAACCTGAAATTTTTAAACTTTGTGAATTCATGCTTCATAAAAAGCCAGGCTGTATTTTGTTGTGTCAACCATATGACTGACATATGATAAAGAACCAGTTCGGTCTAGTGCAGACATGTCAAACACAAGGCCCGGGGGCCAGATCCGGCCCGCGAAGTGGTTCCATGCGGCCCGCGAAGCCATCCTGGAAACAGTGAGGGAACGGCCCCCACTGCCTTGGCCCTGGGCCAGAGACCCTCCTCTTGCCAGAGACCCTCAGATCTGTCCCACTCCTGCCCAGGCCCCCATAAGCACCCTTGATGCGAACGATGTAGAGCTGACCACGCCCACCCAGTAGGCCATAAGCACTCTAGCCACACCCACCCAGTAGGCCAGGTCCACCCGGCCCCTTGAGGGCAACCTCAACGCTGATGCGGCCCTCAATGAAATTGAGTTTGACACCCCTAGTCTAGTGGTTAAGGAACCAGATTAGAAACCAGGAGACTATGAGTTCTAGTGCCATTTTAGGCATCAACCTACCTCACAACCAGCTGTTGATGTGGGGAAGATAGGAGGAAAAAAGGAGCGTTAGGTATGTTTGCCGTCTTGAGTTGTTTCTACAAAATTAATCAAACTGGGTTAATAAACAAACAAATGCTTCTAACACAGGTGTGAGGGATTTGTAGTAGGCAAGAGTAGCACTTTTTCATTGTTTGCTGTTGTGCTGTGAGCCTTTGTTTCATTCCTGGTATTGTAACATAAGAGGATATATTTATTTCTTTCTGTTAAACATTGGAGAACCTCAGTTGGAGGAACCCAGTTTGAAACATCTACATCTCAAGTCCCACGAAAGGATATGAGCAACATTCAGAAGCAAGATTTTCCTGCGCACGTCCCACTTCCAATGAATAGGGTCTGTTCATAAATAGCTTAGTCCCACTACTCAAAACCAACAGATTTTTGAAATTACATGTAATATTTAAGGAGGCAGACATCAAACTATATGGAGAAAGAACTGAGTTCAAATCTCTGTCTCTCCATTGATGCTCCTCAGTTACTTTGGTCCTATCACATCTCTGGACAAAAGTCATTTTTGAAAGATAATGTGTGCTCCAGAAAAGAATCAAAATAGTTTCCAAGGCTCAAGAGAAGTATAAGGTGTCTGAAAGGATTTCATATATTTTGGATACTTACTGAACACTTGACCATTGGTCATAGAACATTATCATCCAAAATGTTAGGAGACCACTTGTTTATCTTCTCCCGATTTAGGATATGTTGCATCTCAAGCTTAGCCAAATAAGGTTGTCACTGTTCAAAGGTCACCTTGCTACCAGTACAGATCCATCTTTCCATGTTTCCTTAAAAAAAAATAAAAAAAAATCCATCAGTCACAAAATTAGAACCTTGCTAATAGAAATTAGCACATTTGTTTTTTTTTTTAAAAATGCAGACTGCTGGGGAAAAAGAGCAGAAAAGATGCATGACTGAATACATGTGAAACTGATATGAACTGGGGAAAAAAAAAGACTGATTCAGCTATCCATACTCTTGTGCATTTTTAAAATAGCTGGACCAAGACCATGACACCACTTCCTCCCGCCAGCGGCCTGATTAAAATTCTGTCCCTGTCTCTGTTTTTATTTTTATTAGGAGAAATACTAATGCAGTTTGAGTCTAGTAGGCCACGCTGGCAAACAACAAGACTCCTTTGAAGTTTTTGATGATAGATTTTCAAAAGGAAAAAAAAATCCATAGCTTAGCTGAGATTTGGATTTCCTGGCTTCTTTTATTCTCTTTTCTTCTTGTTTATTTCTTATGCTTCTAGTTGGGGATGGGGTGCAGCGTTTGGGATAGGCATTAAATCAAGAACTAGACTACAATGACTTAAGATCAGCTGGTGTTGGCCCAAAGCATGAGGCTGAGATCCTGCTGAGATTCTTTTCCATTAAGTGGGATTAAGTAAACATTTCATCATCTTTGTCTGTTTATGGATGATTTATTAGTACATTCCATGCTTGCTCGCGATCTTGAAACTAGCACAATGCATAAACTTGCCGTTTCTTGAACATTAATGATGTTAAAGAGGACTGCATTGCCCCTCATTAAAACATGACACATTACGTTGTCAAACTGTGGCTCCTGGTATAATTCATTCAGATTGCAACACATGTCTGTCCTTGCCTCAACCATTTGCAGCCAGAATCTCCTCTGTGAATATTTTAAGAAAATTGGATGGAAAGGTAGGAAGGAAATGAGACTGTTCGGGGTTGCCAACTGGTTAAAAATGCAAACCAGAAGTGGAATTCAGGAGGAGAGGCGGTTGATAAAGTTAGTTGGTCGTGTGCATCAGATAAAATCTAATTCAATACCAAAAAGCTTCTATTGATCATCCCTTTTTAATGTCCTATATACAGCTATACATCTATTGCATCAGTCCAATGATTAAAATTGCCCCCAGTTAATCAAAAGCAGCTGTCCTGCTTGGTCTATTGATCAAGCCAACTACATCTATAGGTAACTGAGAATTAAGCTGATGTTGTTCTAAAATAAACTACTGTTCTTAACATCATTCTTGAACTCAGTGGGGCTTAGTCCCGGATAAGGCATCTGGACCCCTTGAAAGGAGAGCAACACTTGGCATACCCCAGTTAAATCCTGGAGCATTGTGCCTTCCCGGTTTACTCCATCTTAGATCCAGCCTAAGGAGATCTGGGTGACTACAGGTAGTCTCAGTGGTGGGATTCAAATATGTAAGCAACCGGTTCTCTATGTGGATGCCACTTCCGGAAGTCCATTCTGGACTACTGGTTCTGCCGAAGTGGTGCAAACTGGCTGAATCCCACCACTGGGTAGCCCTCAAATTACAACTGTAACTGAGGCTGCAGTTTCAGTTGTAAGTCACGATGATCATAAAGCAGGTCACCACATGACCATGCCTGATTTTACAACTTTTTTGTGGCGGTCATTAAGTGAATGTTATGCTGGTCAAGCAAACCTATTCTTCTTTATGAGGCTTTTTTTTTGCGGGAAACCAGAAGTAAATGCCACTTTCAAGCAAAAAAATGTATTGTAAATGTCAGCAAGTAACTGTGGGGTGCTGCACACAGCTATAAATGTGACTCATTGCTGAGCACCCAAAATGCAGTCATATGACTATTAAGTGTGTAATAAGTCATAAGTCGAGGACTACTTGTAAATGCAGGAAAGAAAGCAGATCAGAAAAGCAACGGAGACTGCTTTCAGATTAAGTGTTGGGGTGAGCAACAATCATTCACAGAATTTCCTGGGGAGGGTAATCGTAGTCATAATTTTATTTAGTTTGAATTAATTTGTCCAGGTTTTAAAATTGTTTGAGGGATAAAAATATGTATCAATTCATCTCAATCAGGCCAATTTTATTCTTTCCATTATAGCAAAACTGTCTTCCCATCGGTGAACGAGGAAGCATCATGCTCTCTGTTAGACATGTCAAAGATTTTTGCTGCAGATGTTACAGTTAAAACTTTATTTTTTCACTCTCAGCACACTGAGGCAGGGCAAATGCTAGCAGAGATGAAGTCTGGCTATGTAATCTTTTAAATTACGTTCATGTTATTGACAATATGAAAAAAGACTTAATTCTTTTCAATTGTTATGCTTTGGGAGTGTCTAGCGCTTCCTGGAATCACACAGAAAAATGCAAGTGCCTCCATCACGTGGAACATCTTAAACACATATCAGCTTTCCCTCTGTCCTTAAATAAAACACCACAATTATCTCTCAATATTTAAACTCTATTTTTAATGTTTCTACAATTCTCAAATTATGTTTAGCTTTAACCCACCTGTCCTTTTCTTTTCTTGGTTGAGTCTAACAAGGAGAAAAGAAAATTTCTGCAATTATTTGTAGCAAAGATTTGGGCTGTCATCCAGGAAAATATTATTTTTATATCGAGGCTGATGACTACAGGAATGATTCTTAGATTCTGAAACAATAATAAATAATAACTTAGTATTAAAAGCTTAAACATTACAGATCTGAGGCATGGACTACATATAAACATATACTTAAATTTTAGAACAATGTGATATTTAATTCTTTCTTATTATTCTCCCTTTTCAGTTTTATGAATGAAAATTTTTGTAAATATTTTATCCCATCAGGAATCAGAGAACTTGTAGGATTGTAACTGATCTACTATTGTCCACTGTTCATCCTTAATTTGTGTTGTCAATTTACAAACTTGGATCCTAAATTTGTCAGACTTAGAATAAGGTAAAGGTAAAGGTTCCCCTGCACATGCGGGCTAGTCGTTTCTGACTCTAGGGGCCGGTGCTCATCTCCGTTTCAAAGCCGAAGAGCCAGCGCTTGTCCGAGGACGTCTCCGTGGTCATGTGGCCGGCATGACTAGACGCCAAAGGCGCACGGAACACTGTTACCTTCCCACCGTAGCGGTCCCTATTTTTCTACTTGCATTTTTATGTGCTTTCGAACTGCTAGGTTGGCAGAAGCTGGGACGAGTAACAGGCGCTCACTCTGTTACGCGGGACTCGGGATTTGACCCGCCAAACTGCCGACCTTCTGATCGACAAGCTCAGCGTCCTAACCCACTGAGCCACCGCGTCCCTAGACTTAGAATAGACATCTAGAAATGAATGGATGCTAGTCACAAATACCTCTTAATCTCACTGGGTCCATTATAAGCAAGGCAAAATAGCAAAAAGAAAACGCACATTTTTATTTAGCTGTTGCATAAATTACTATGATAGCTGTAGTCTGATGGTGCCAAGTTATTTAGTGTTTCATGTTACATTGCTCATGACTGCTGTCTGTTTTTTTCCACCAGCACTTTCCCCATCTCAGCGTGGGCAGGATTTAATGATTACCCAGGAACACAAAATAGCATCACTTCACTTTGGCATGGTGTGTGTGGGAAGAAGGAGGAGGCCAACGAGGAAACAAATGAGGGCTGTTCATTGACACAAACCTATCTGTTAAATACGCTCAAGGTTAAAACTGGTGACTGGGACAGTACTGATGCAATAGCAGTATGGAGGAAAGAAGCATGGGTGGCTGCATTTATGTGCAATTTATTGCTTTTGAGTAGAAAACACCAGCGTAAAATCCATCTAATTCAAAATAAAGATATTGCTGTTCCAATGAATTGCTTCTAGACTTACCCATTAACATCACGTGTGGTATGAAGCAATAGGTTAGCATCAGGTTAGTAACCTAGCAATAGGCTAGCATTAGTGTTAGTGTCTCTGAAAAAATATAGTTTAGTAAACTGGGCTTATTGGGAATAATGTGCCTAGCACCAATGAAACATAGGAAGTCCTCAAATTACAGCTACTTGTTTAGTGACTGCTTGAAGTTACAATGGCACTGGAAAAAGTGACTTATGACTGTTTTTCATACTTACGACTGTTGCAGCATCCCCATCGTTGCGTGATCAAATTGTGGGTGCTTGACAACTGGCATTTATGACAGATGTAGCCTCCTGGGTTCACCTTTTGTGACTTTCTAGCAAGCAAAGGCAATGGGGAAGCCAGATTCACTTAACAACCGTGTAACTAACTTAACAACTGCAGTGATTCACTTAACAACTGTGACAAGAAAGGTCATAAAATGGGGCAAAACTCAATTAACCCCTGATCTTGCTTAGTAATGGAAATTTTGGGCTCAATTGTGGTCATAAGTCAAGGACTACCTGGAGTAAGCTGGGCTAATTGGGAATAATACACATAAAGGTAAAGGTAAAGGTTCCCCCGCACATGCATGCTAGTTATTTCCAACTCTAGGGGCCGGTGCTCATCTCCGTTTCAAAGCCGAAGAGCCAGCGCTTGTCCGAGGACTTCTCCGTGGTCATGTGGCCGGCATGACTAGACGCCAAAGGCGCACGGAACGCTGTTACCTTCCCACCGTAGTGGTCCCTATTTTTCTACTTGCATTTTTTTTTTTTACATGCTTTCGAACTGCTAGGTGGGCAGAAGCTGGGACGAGTAACAGGCGCTCACTCTGCTACGCGGCACTCGGGATTCGACCCGCCAAACTGCCGACCTTCTGATCGACAAGCTCAGCGTCTTAACCCACTGAGCCACCGCGTCCCTATAATACACATAGCAACCATGAAATTATTTTCATCGACTGCTAGCCAACTGCTCCGAGTTTTAATAATTTGTTTCCCAAAATTGATCACTGTATGGCTTTGCTGGGCAATTCCGGGAGATGAATGGGTGAATATTGCTTCCAGTGTAATGAGGCAGTGTTAGGCCCACCACATTTCTTTTCACTTGATAACAAATAGCATGGTGCATTAGCACTTGTGACATAAACTTCATCATTATTCTGTTCTACCATTCTGTTTTTTCTGAGGGGAAACCACTGCAATTGAATATTTCAAAATCGCTTGTAAAAATAAACAATATATAACTGAATTTTTATCTTTCTCCCCCAAGCTTTTAAATAGGAACTATTCAAATTACTGACATCAGAACAAACTCATGGCCCATGAGTTCTTAGTCAACCCAAGCATAAGACTTTAGTCCTATGACTTTGATGGAAAACCTGTTCTTTTCCTTGCTCTAAATATAGAGCATGTATTTGCTCAAGTCTTGGAAAAAGAAGAGCAAAATTAGCTTTAAATTGAAATCGCTTGATCTAAGCTACAACACTGAAGTTATTTGCATTGGAATTGCCATTAGCCCTGTATGGAAAAAATATCATACTGTATATATTTTATCATTAATGAAATATTTATTTGTCTCAATTCTCATTCAGTTTGATGACATAATGTAACTTTTAAATTTCTTTCTCAAAGAACCAAGAATAGCACATGGAGTCACTTCTGAATAGTTACTTTACTGTTGCTCACTTACAAACAGAGTCTTGCCAGACTAAACCAATTATCTGCAATAACTATAGACATACTCTGTAAATTGCTAGAGGGGGTCTGACCTTGCTCTCTTCCTGTTTATCAGACACTCCTAGCTCCACAGCTCTCCCCTCTCTGGGAAACAATCTTTCTCTCCTGTAACTCCAACTATATTCCACCACAGATTCTAATGAATATCCTTGCATCCCTTAACAACTGGGTTACTAATTTAACAGCTGCAGTGATTCATTTAACACTTGTGGCAAGAAAGATCGTAAAATGGGACAAAATTCACTTAACAACTGTCTTGCTTAGCAACAGAAATTTTGGGCTCAGTTGTGGTCATAAGTCGAGGACTATCTTTGTATCAGTGATTTGCCTATGTGTGAATGTTTTGTCTCTTAAAACGTATCCTAGAGATAATGCTATCAAAATTTGCTGGCATATTGGTTAAATTTTGGCAGTGGGATTTTAGCCTATTATCTTTTAAAAAGTAAGTTAAAATTTAAAATGATTTTAAAATGTACAACTATTTACAGTTATAAATCTCAATCTAGACCACTGACTTGCCAGTTTGTGATTTTTTTTTTATATGTGTTCTACATACATCTTAAGCAGCAGAGGTTGAAAAACACTGCTCTGACATGTACAAAAAATAATAATAATAAAGTCCCAAACACCAACAAGCAAAATGTGAAGGAAATTCCAAAGCATTCTGAAAATTAGGTTAAAAAAAAAATTCCAAAGTTTATTTTGTAGAAGAAAACAATTGGGAAACTGTAAGGCAGCACTCAGCATTCTGTATTTAGACTGTAAAAAGAATGGAGTGAGTAGCTCAGATGTAAAATCCTGCTGACTCCTGTAAATCTGTAGCTCTGTCTGTGCTCATCATTTTCATTCAAGGACTGTGAATTAGGTACTAATAATGTTTCTGGTATGGTAGAAAGATTTAAGAGGTCAGTAGAGAAATACCAGTGTGATTCCCAATGATATACTGTAAATGTTGACAGTGCTTTCTAACTAAACTATTGGCAGCTAAATCTCTTCCACTAGGTTTCAGGGAAGGGTAGAAAACCCAGGCAACTTACATATTGTGCCATAATACAAAGAACATGGTATATCAGGGGATATACAGTTTAGTCTAGTGGCTAAGGCCCCAAGCTAGAAACTGGGAGACTGTGAGTTCTAGTCCCACCTTGGGCAGGAAAGCTAGCTGGGTGACTTTGGGCCAGTGACTCTTTCCCAGCCCAATTCACCTCACAAGACTGTTGTTGTGGGAAAAACAGGAGGAGGAAGCAATATGTTCGCCTCCTTGAGTTTTTTTGTAAAAATAGTAAAGGCAGGATTTTAAAAAGTCTAAATAAATAAATAATGATATCATTGGAAGGGCACCATATGCAGCATCTCTGTTTTCACTTCAGGGAGCTGTGAAAACTCCTTGGGTTGTTGGGTTGACTGTGGGCCTATTTAGCAATAGATTGCCAAGATAATTGATTGATTGATCCTTTATGTAGATTTAAGATATGACATCCTTTCAGTGCTTGTATAACACTGATGATTTCATATAAAAAGAGCATTTGCTTTGTAAGCAAAAAGTCATGGGTCTAGTCCTCAGCATTTCCCAGGGGGAACAATTAGTTTTAGACCCTTCAGAGCTACTGAATCATCTGTGCAAGCAGACTATTATTATGCAGGCCATTATTCACATCAGAGAGGCAAAACTGGATGAAAGTCTGTTCCTATACATGCAGTTTCCTATGTTACATGACAGGAGGTGACATTTTTAAAATATATAGTAGATGATGCCCCTATATTTCATTTTGAGTCCCATTAATGGCCTGCCACTCCTAGATTTCTGCACAAAGAACCAGAACTAGTATGGTTTAAAGTGTGGTGTATTCTGAAGAAAACCAGGAAGAGCCACATTCTGGTTCATCTCAGCCATGAAAGCTCGCCAAATAACTTTGAGTGGGTCACTGAGGGACAATCTTTCTCATCAAAATGGTGGTGCAAGAAAAAATGAGAGAGGAAAACACGTGTATATTTCCTTAAGCTTCTAGACTGAAGGAGAGAAATAAATCAGATAAAAACATTATTCATATTTATATACCACCACATACACTTCCCACCCCTTTTCGTTGGGCAAGAGAGGGGCCCTAACACAGAATTATCTGCAAAATTATAATTACCACCAATTCCTTATGAAGATATTTTAGTGTAGAAATCAGTAGTATTATATTGTTGCTGCAAAACAGTATTATTTTCCTCTACTTTAAAATATTAAAGAAGAAAACAAAAGCATCCATAAAATGCTTACGGACTCTGTGAACTTATTCAACTTGACACATCAGCCAGATGTTCTGGATTATACTTCCCACAACACCTAGTGAAGATGGGTGCTGCAAGCCAGCATCTCTGGAGGGGACAAATTTTGGCAGCAACATCATGGAACTTTTCAAAATTTGCTAACCACTTGGGAAAGGGAAGAAGGAAAATAGGAAGCGAAACCCTCCAAGGAGGATGTGGTTTGAAGATCTGACCCAAGACAAACGTTGTGAGATATGAAATCCGGTCATTGCCACACAGTCACTGTCCACAACAGCAGCCCCAAGTCTCTTGCCAAAGTTCATTATAGGCTTTTGCTTCAGCGTCTTGTATAGTGCGTCTTTGAGTGGCTTTAAAGAGAGCCTTTTCTTCCAGTAAATTACTGCTTACAGTTGAGTTTGAAGTAAGTTGGTAAACTTGTGTTTTCGTATAGTCTGGCTCCTGGTTTCTGCCTAAACACTGAATGTACACAAGGCTGGAGCATATAGCAAGGTGATTTGCTGGTAGGAAAACAAACATATGGATTTATTTGTCAACAAGGAGCAACAACTTACTGAGAAGAATAATAGGGACAGAAGGGTTTGCTACTCAATCATCTGTGCAAGCAGACTATTATTAAGCAGGACATTATTCAATTCAAACTCATCAGCCCCACATTCCATAAAAGTTAAACATTAAACTTGGAAAAAAGGAAAACATTAACATAGAAAAAAAATGTCTATTAGCATACAAAAGCAACAGGATAAGATTCAAGTACAAGTCCAGTGATACGGTCTTTCACTTATCGGGTCATTACTACCAACACTATTCCTTTCCTTTCCAGATATATTAGAAATGCAAATTCCAGAACTCCTATGGGCTAGGTTTATTATTAGCTGGAATTCTGAAGGTCCAAACACATTTAGAGATCAGCAGATATAGAAAATACAGGATACTCCACCTCAGTGGTGGGATTCAGCCAGTTCACACCAGTTCCTGGTGGACAATCACTTAAATATGAGCCAGCAGTGTGCTGCAGCTGCCAAAAAAAGCCAACACAGTGCTAGGCTGCATTAACAGAGGGATAGAATCAAGATCACATGAAGTATTAATACCACTTTACAATGCCTTAAGGCCACACTTGGAATACTGCATCCAGTTTTGGTCACCATGATGTAAAAAAGATGCTGAGACTCTGGAAAGAGTACAGAGAAGAGTAACAAAGATGATTAGGGTACTGGAGGTTAAAATATATAAGGAACGGTTGCTGGAATTGGGTATGTCTAGTTTAATGAAGAGAAGGACGAGGGGGGACATGATAGCAGCATTCCAGTATCTCAGGGGCTGCCACAAAGAAGAGGGAACCAACCCATTCTCCAAAGCACCTGAAAGCAGGACAAGAAGCAACGGATGGAAACTAGTCAAGGAGAGGAGCAACCTAGAACTAAGGAGAAACTTCCTGACAGTTAGAACAATTAACCAGTGGAACAACCTGCCTCCAGAAGTGGTGAATGCTCCAACGCTGGAAGTTTTTAAGAAGAGACTGGACACCCATTTGTCTGAAATGTATAGGGTTTCCTGCCTGAGCAGGGGGTTGGACTAGATGATCTCCCTTCCATGTATTATTATTATTGTTGTTGTTGTTATTGTTATTATTGTTGTTTTTGTTGTTGTTGTTGTTGTTTGGCAGAACTGGTAGCTAATTTTTTGTTGCCCAGGCCCAGAATGGGCTTCCGGAAGTGGCATCCACACAGAGAACATATTTGTTCACAGATTTGAATCCCACCGCTGGTCCAACTCCTAGTCTGCATAATTTCCCCCAGTTCAGATTTTTGTGTTTCTCAAGAAGGAATCGTATTGCATTTTAGTATGCACAGCTTCTGTGGAGAGGGATAATGAAACCTACTAATCTGCAAATTTTTTGTATCTGTGTTGAAAGTAACCTATTTATCAGCGTAACCTGTTTGAACCCAAGTTGTTATTAATCAGCATTAATAACTTAAATGAAAACAAGGGTTTGGTTTTAGGGTACAATTCTGCCTCTAACACTTCACTATTTCTTCTCTTCCCCAGCCTAACTTAAGATAGAAAACAATCACAACATTTTCTCTTCTTATATAACCCACTTACCATTTGAAATTCTAAGATTTTCCAGGTAAACACCGCCATCATCATTGTAAATTTGTCGCTTTCATTAGCTATGAAATTTGGTACTTAATGAACTACTAATATGCGGAAAAGGTTGCTTGATCACCACTGGCCAAAGTTTTTCCCAGAATTTAGCAAAAGTTCACCCAACCACTAGATGTATATACTGTATTTTTAAACCATTTAATTAATGACCATTTAGATTACTAGTTAAGTGAGCCAAGAGCATTTTAGAAAGCCTCAAAAAGAGAGGGGGAGTGTTTCATGATGAGAATAAAAACAGTAGTGTTGTATTTCTGGAACATAAGGTGAGATTTTATTTTTTTAAAAAAAAACAAGTGACCATGAATTGATGACAACATTTTAAAGGCATCTGGGTTTGTTATGTTTTATTTGTAATTATTGACAATTATATGAGTAAGTTGTGCAGTTGTGACGATATTTCTTCTTGGACTACCAACAATTTGATTATAGAAAACAGGATGTTGTATAATTACACCCAGGCAATGTTTTAATTTATAATTTATAGATAGGTTATAGATACAGTATCTATGAATATTTATCAGTTTCATTTTGAGGAGGAAAAAATCTTTTTTTTCTTCAGGGAATGAGTGTCTCAAATAAAATCTAGCAGGTTCCTGAAAAACATCCATTTCTGGTTTATGTATTAATAATATTAATGTGAAGGTGGATTTACACTGTGTTATGACTTAAAAGAGATTTTTTTAAAAAAAATGATAAAGTTTTAGCACATGATTCCAGAAAAATTATCTAGAATGTTTAAGAATACTTCAAATTTATGTTGGCATTGAGGACAACAGGAAGGATCATTTTATCATGCCTGGTGGATTTGCAAAAACATCAGTATTTCTTACAGTAATCTTGCCAGCTTCTCTGTGGACTTCAACTCCCAGAATTCCCCAGCCACACATCTTCAGGTTGCTAGGTTTGAAAAACATTGAAGTAGAGGTTAAACCATAACAGTTTGAGAAATGACAGGGATATTTGTGTTAGAAGGAACCAAAAGTCTGGACTAGAAGTACATTGCTCAATAATTCATGAATGGCTTTAAGAAGATATTTCTGAACTGTCTTTCATCCCCATATTACACAATTCTAAGGCAACTTGTAATTTAAAGCTTTACAACCATATAAAAAAAAATCAAAGGAGCAGGCACACAAAGGCAGAAGAAACATCCTAAGGAAAGGAGAGTCATCTGAAATCATTTCAAAGAGCGCAAACAATAACGAGCAAAGTTTTAGCAGCCTACTCCAAATTAAACGTAAGTGCTTCTAATCTTGGAATACGGAAATCAGTGGTCAGGTGTAAGTGCAATGGAGAAACCAATTGGCTTGTTATTCATTAGCTCACACTCAAATTACATGTGAATGAACTTCAACCCACTTTACATTTTACAGGTAAAAGCAACTGAGCATTATTAAACTTAAGTTTTGTAGTAAAAACTACGCAGGGTTACTGGACAGGATTGGCTAAACAAAACCAGAAGGTACCAGTATGGGGAAAACCAAATAATAACCATTAAATAAGGGCCACCTTTACCACCAGTGAGAAAGGATATTCATTTCCCTGTCAAAGCATCATAGTTTTATGGCTGATGAATCACTTTGTTGGCTGACTGATTCCAGATTCATCAGATGATTGTTTTCCTTAGCTTGCATAACATAATTTCCAACACCTAGAACAGCATTTGTACATTCCAGGCCAACAGGGCTTCCTTAACAAGGCATGTTGTGTTCCATAAAGAATATTGGATAACATTCATATTGGAAACTGTAATCGATGGTGGTAGAATATCCACTTTCCCCCCTCTTCTCTCTTTAGTATATTTATTACTTTAAAGCTCCTAAATAATAGAATAACAAGAATTTGTATATTTGTATAAATATATTTGTATTAAAATAACATATTGTACCAAACCTGAGAAGATAGAGTAATAGATAATTTATATAGCTAGATTTAATAATATGTTAGGAGACTGAGCAAGTTCTATGCTAACATTTTATGGAAATATTTTTAGTTTCTACAAATGTCACTCATTTATTCATTATTCTACATATTCTGTTCTGATTTTCTTAGCCCTATTACATCTTAGGTTGCATTTTATCATTTTTTCTGGTTGTTATGGATAATACATATATGTTACCGGCAATGTGTGAAAAGCTGGCATGGTATAGAATGCCTAGGAAATCTATAGAACACATGATGTTTTTAGGCAAAGTAT